>JAJOOR010017515.1:0-33744 GCA_036250505.1 Solanum acaule
AGTATAGTAACCCAACTAAAGGTTGGGGTCGTGTCCCAAGGGAGTGGTTTTGAGAATTGATAGAAAAATAAAATTAAGCTCTAACTAGTCATAGCTAATGACATTAATAAACAAAAACATGGTAAATTAAAGGGGGTGACACGAAAGTGTCAAATATCAATTGGGGGTTTTGTCACAAGTAGTAAAAACAACAAAAATAACAAGAAAATCAAGTATGCGGAAATGTTCTTGGGGTGTGACCGCAATACAAGTTGAGATAAATCGTTGGGTACATGCTTTCAATAGGAAATTTGCAAGATAATAGTGACTAGGCTAAGCTTTAGAGGGAAATAAGTTCCCTCTCGGGCAACTTAGTCCGTTTCAAATGGGTTCCTCTCGGACACCCATTTGTCGCATGAAGACCAGCCTACGCCTTACCCCACTCACTCTCTCGAGCTGAGTGTTAGGATATGGAACTAGGGCTCACCTACTCGGGCTGAACCTTATGTCGACCCACTCCTTAGGCCATCAGTCTAGTGGTCTTGGTTTCGTGACCTCCCTCTCGGCCAAGCCGAAAACACATGGGTGGTTTTGTATTCGCAACTACAAACCCATTAAATTAAACCACAACCACTAGGTGAAGTCACCATTAAAATACATCTACCCTATCAGCAAGCAAGACCCAACAACAATATCAACACATATTTGCTAAATCACACCCCAAGAATGGGGTTTTTAGCCACACATCAAGAAATAACAAAATACACCTTAAATGATACTAAAATCAAATGGATATAAGAAATTAAACCTTGATTTAAGCAAAGGAAGAAGAAAGGAGAAGAGCCACTTCCAACTTGGGGAAGATGAAATCCTTCTCTCTTCAAATCTCATATAAAATCCTCTCCAAACTTGAGAGAAAATATCTAAAAATGTACTATTCTATTATAAAAATAATAATATTGGGTAGGAACATCTAAAATTAATAAAGAGTTTAGTATTTATAGCCATTAGAATTTAGTGCAGGCGGACAGTTTGGCGAGGTTAGTCTACTCCGTCGAATGACTCGGTGACTTGCCCGTCTTCTGTCTCATCGCCGTTGAGTGCTTGCCTACAACATCTTCACGTTCTGGACCATTGGCTAGTGTAGTACTGCTTCGCATAACTATTTGGCGAAGCGCCGACTCCTACTTTCATCGCCTTTTTGATTCTCTTCCTTCAGGGCTTCGCATACTGGAACAAAGGGCGGAGTCTATCCTTTCAGCGAATCGCCCAAGGTTCTTGGCGATGGTCATGCTTCAGCTTCTTCGTTCTTTTCAGCTTTTTTGTTCCTTTTTGAGCCTAAGTGTCCATTCTTCCACTAAAACTTCAAATATCTAAAACTTAAGAGTTTTCATCAGATATTGAGACAAAATAATCATTCGAGGACACTATTTCTATCAAAATAATTCCCTACATGAGTCCAATTTGTGGACTCATCAACACCCCCAACTTGTCCTCAAGCAAACTTGAGTTCGGCCGTTCAAAAAGGGTGTCTTAAATAGTGCTACACAAGACTCAATTATAAGTGCACACAACAAGACTCAATTAACTTATGCAATGATCAATTGTGTACTCAAAGATTCAAGTTGTGACACACAATTACCAAAGATTCTCATGCTCTCAATACTTGCTACTTGTGCTAGTTCAAACTCTATAAAAATTATCTAAATGCCCTCACATGAAGAATGATTCCATATTCACACATAGAGGTTAATCAATTTAAGATCTGGAATCAGATGCAACGCTGACACTCAAAAAAGAGAAACACAATGCATGTTTTCACCCATAGGTTTGCCCTTATTTTCCAACCTACTTTCCATTCGGCTTACTCAAGCTCAAAATGGTCTTTCTAAGGCTTGTAATGGGGCTGGGTGCAAAGGTATGGTCGTTTAGGCTCAGTGATTTTTTCCTCGTGAGTTGTGGCATTCTCAAGGCATTCCCTTCTTTTCCTTTATCAATTTTTTTTCTAGTTCTTCTAAGTCACCTTTTTATTCTCCTCCATGGATTGCTTGAAACCTGATTCCCTTTGAAATTTATTCCATATTTTTTTTTCAATTGAATTGAAGGGGTTCCATTTTTATGCAATACCATGGGTTAAGGGGGATTTTTCTTGCACTTCTTGACTTCTTCTTTTCCTTTTCACCACACCCCCAACTTAGGATTTTGGCCTAAGTTGGCTATTCAGTAAACCACAATTCAAGAGGATTGTAGGTAGTGCGTCAAGTAAGGTCTACGGTTCATCAAGGTTCTTCCAAAGAAAGGTAAGGCTCAAATGGTGTTCAAAAGAATTTCACATGCTCACGGGTAGGCCACAAAAGAGGTATATGTAAAATTTGTCTCACACTCTTTAAATTTGCCTAAGGTCATCTCAAGAGGGCACCTTTCTAAATCAACTAGACTAGCAGACAAGTTCTAGGTTTATTCATGCAAGTTTCAAAGCAAGCTAATCACACATGGCATCGACACTTAAGTCAAACAAGACTACACACTTTCTCTAGTGTGCAACGGTCATTACAAAAGAATCAATTCGATAAATGGCTAATCACAATGAGATGTAAAGAGTTCACACATTTTCTATGCAACTTAATTTGGCCTCATCGTAGCTGTACATTCATGTTTGTTCAATTGAGAGCACTATTCAAGTCATCGGTATTGATCAAAACTGAGATTCAATTTTTTATTTTTATTTTTTTACAAAAGAACAGCCACATTCAACTCATGAGGGGTGGAAAAAATGTGTGAAAAATTCAAAATTTTTTGGAAGGGCCAAAAATCGTTTGCAATTAAAAACAAAAGAGAGCCATGAGCTCAAACATCCACAAAAGCAGTGTAAAAACAGTTATAAATAGAACAACCCAAATATATACAAAGCAACAAAATAAAACACCAACACACAAGGTGTGGGCCTCACCCCACTACAAATAAAATCATTTGTCCTCAAATGCAAGTAATAAGAATCCAAAAGTAGATGTAAGCAAGGTAGAGATGAGGGTATAAAAAGGTCCTGGCTACGCAGTCTCTCTATTTGTTGGGGGAATCAGTGCACAAAGTAGTCTCAAATGGAAAGGCAGTGCCAGATCCACTAGGGGTTGCTGTGGACGCAACTGTCTCTACTAGATCTGGCAAATCTCTGAATATGCTCGCATCTTGGATCACTCTTATCTCCTCAACCTGTACTGCTATCAACTCCTCATCGGTTTCTGTATCAGACTCTGCCTGTGCTGCACCATCCCTTTGCACATCTCTGGTGGTCACATGAACATCCTTATCATCTGCTCTCTCTATGAGTGAAGTGAAGTCGGTAGACTTAAGGTAATCTACGTCCTTCCTCAAACTTGCAATCTCGACTTTTACGGCCGCCACCTTAGAGGTTTCCCGCTGTCTGCTCTCACAAGCCATAACTCTCACTGTCAAGGCATCAATAAAAGTCTGAATGGGAGTAAGTGTTTCTAGTATGGCCCTGTCAATCATCTTTGGAACAGACCTTTCCAGTCTGGTAGCTCTCACATCAGCTGAATAGGCCAACTTCCCCATTTTCTGAATCATGGCCTGAGTGATTCTGGCCGGCTGGGAGGATGAGGAAACACCTGGAGCCTGTGAGGAAGAATAAAAAGGAGCTGGTATACTTGAGGGCTCAAAGGATGGGGTGGACGACGGTGTCTATGCAGATAATGAGTCAACATTGACCTCTGGAGAAGTATCTGTTGTGGCTGCTCTTCTCCTGTCATCCTCCTCTCGTGTAAATTCTGCCTTTATATGCCGAATATCAGTAGGGAAAGATGGAGTGACTTCTATATCTCTAGTAGGCTCTCGGGGTACTCCAGCACACCGACATAACTCAGTAATCAGAACAGGAAATGGTGGAGATGTTTGTGTCTGTTTGGCTCTCAAAGCCATCTCCTGTGAAACCAGCAGTCCCAGGTCGATCCGCCTCCTGGCCATGATAGAACCAAGGCAAGCCTCCTTAGGATGACACAGAATGGACTCGTTCTGGGACGGCATGATAATGCTACGGATGAAGCCAAACCAGGACCGGGAGGCGATGTTCATGTCCCTCTTCTCAATAGGAGCTCCCGCATCCAACCACCTCGGGGTGATGTCAGAAATCATCGAAGCTAACCAACCCTTCAAATCATCTAGGGACGGAACAATAGGCAAGCCCTGGTAGGGTGGTACCAAGTGTAGTGGTCGACCTAATACAACATTAATATGCTTGCTGTGACACTCCACCTCCTTGCTTCTAACTAGAACCAACTTCACTAGTCGGAACTCACTAGCCTTATTCTTATTTTTTTGGGACCAACTCTCCATAGGCTAAGTAGAATTCTCGGAGATAGGAAGGAATGTAAGACCCCCGCGTCTTGTGAACTGTTCGAACTCATGATATCTGAGCGTGTCAAGCACCTGAGCATGCTTACCTTCGAAACCCTCTACAGATAGTAACTTTTCTTCTAGAATGGTTCATAAACCATCGCCTTTTAGTCTGTTCAACAACCTGGGTGGAGGTGGAGCTATAGTGAGTGCATGAGCCGCTAGAGGTGGTACTGGAGTTGGCACTGATTCGGTAGTTGGGGGAGTGGCAGCTGAAGGGGTTGCGGTAGCTGTGGGCTGATTTCTAGCTCTAAGTTCCTCCATTCAATTTATCAAAGGTTTCTCATCCTCCGGCTCAAAAATAGCTGGTTCAACATTTGTTCCCTTCCTAGCGATGTGCTTTTTTCGTTTGCCTTTATCTCCCGGTGGGAGAAATTGCTTTCTTTTATGTGAAAGTCGTGATCCTCCTTCATTGATTGTAATTCCCGTTACCTTTTTTTGAGTTGGTGCGTTTAGGTTTGTGCGTACCATATCTGCAAAAGTTTGTGATTAGTCAGAAGAACGATCATACTAAAACACTGAAAATCTGAAGCATAAGGGTTTGCCGATCAGTCGGCGAATCCCCAAACCTCTTTAGCGAGCTAGGTCGAACTCGCCGAAGAGATTAGTTTGAAATCTATGTAAATAACCAATGAAAAAGTCTATATGGCGAGACGCCGACTACCTTCGGCGACCACAGATGTGTTCGCCGAAAGTTACAAATCTCTCAGCAATATAGACATGAATGAAGGGTGATCTAAGGTCAGTAGGCGAACTGCTGAATCGTTTGGCGAGCATGACCCAGCTCGCCGAATGATTCACCGTGCCTATTTTTCAATCCACTTCTTAGAATCGACCGCACTGAAAACGAAATTAAAGCATGCAGACACGAAATTCACACAAGACCCATACTTCCCATCATTCCGGAATACTCGGACTTCTTCTGGTCCTGCCAAATTTTAGCCATTTAGCTACGATCATCCTTAAGAATGTCGTCACCTACTCCTTCATTGAGCAACTTTTGTTATTTAGCACAAATGTGGGCTCTTTAGGTGTTACACAACTAATACAATGATAATCAAGTTGGACCCATTTCCATCGCAATCAAATTAAAGCACACACAACAAGACATTCGACTATTAAAATATTTCAAGTAACTAAGTACGGATTACACATAGCATATCAACTTATTTATATTAGAGAGGCCCAGCACAGGTCATCCTGATACTACATTTGCAAAAGAGTGAAAAAACTTCTAAGATAAATTTGGGGTTTTATGGGCTAACCTTTAATGCCGATCAAATTGCTTTTTGAAACGCTAGGTAGCAAAGAGATCCAACCCCAAGTACTGTTTACCAATTAAAATACTAATGGAAAGGTAAAAATCTAAGGAAAGGTACATTTGGTGTGATTTTGAGGAGATTGAGACGAGGGAAAGTGAAAGATTCAAACATTTTGACTTTCTGCCTTTTTATAACCGTTCAGTTTTCTGTCATTCAACGATGTTAGTCTTATCGCTGATAAAATTGGCGATGCGCCGAACGCATACTTAGCTCACTGAGTTTAACATGACATCCCTTATTTTGGGGTCCCAACGGCGGATTAAGTCGGAGTCGCCGATAGATTCGGCAACTCACCCACTGGGTCCTTGGCTCGCCAACTTGCACTTCTCAACACCTTTCTCATTTTATCCTACAAAATCAGCACACCATTATTCTAACAGAATAATTAAAAGCAGTAAAACCTTGGGTTGCCTCCCAAGAAGCGCCTTATTTTACGTCGTGGCACGACGTAAGTTCTGTCTCACTCTTCGTTATTGGGGTTAGCGCCAGTGTCACTAGGTGACCCCAATATGTCATTTGGGTGGAGATGAGGTACTGCAAAACTCAGGAATGACTTGATCAACTGGATTGAGCTAGAGTGAGATCCAATCATTTGATTACACACTTCAACATTCTCATTCATTTCTTCCAACACCCGATCCTGATCGGTGATCTTTTGGAGAATGATAAGAAGTGTGTCCTCGACACGATTTTTCTCCCCATTTCTAGACTTCCTCCCCTCATGAGGTTTTGTACCTCCCCCTGCTATTGCATTGCACTCCCACCTTTGAGATTTTGGTGGCCAAGTCATTTAGCTGAGATGCCAGTTCGGTCAGCATGAGGTCCTTCTGGACTCCTTGGCTTATTTCGACCAATTTTCCACTACTCTGCTCAGCCATGCCCATCTAAATGGACAACTCAATGAAAAGCAAAACTAAATGTAAAGTTAGTAAACTACAACTAAGAAGAACAAAATTTTTACTAATCTAAAAATTCTCAAATAACACCACTCCCCGCCGCGGCACCATTTTGATGCTTATCGTGACCAATGACACTAACCTACCGTATGAGTGTCTACGATCGTCGATAGTATAGTAACCCAACTAAAGGTTCGGGTCGTGTCCCAAGGGAGTGGTTTTGAGAATTGATAGAAAAATAAAATTAAGCTCTAACTAGGCGTAGCTAAAGAAATTAATAAACAAATACATGGTAAATTAAAGGGGGTGACACAAAAGTGTTAACTATCAATTGGGGTTTTTGTCACAAGTAGTAAAAACAACAAAAATAACAAGAAAATCTAGTATGGGGAAATGTTCTTGGGGTGTGACCGCAATACAAGTTGAGATAAATCGTTGGGTACATGCTTTCAATAGGAAATTTACAAAATAATAGTGACTAGTCTAAGCTTTAGATGGAAATAAGTTCCCTCTCGGGCAACTTACTCCGTTTCAAATGGGTTCCTCTCGGACACCCATTTGCCGCATGAAGACCAGCCTACGCCTTACCCCACTCACTCTTTCGAGCTGAGTGTTAGGATATGGTACTAGGGCTCACCCTCACCAGCTGAACCTCATGTCGACCCATTCCTTAGGCCATCGGTCTAGTCGTCTTGGTTTCGCGACTCCCTCTTAGGCAAGCCGAAAACACATGGGTGGTTTTGTATTTGCAACTACAAACCCATTAAATTAAACCACAACCACTAGGTGAAATAACCATTAAAATACATCTACCCTATCAGCAAGCAAGACCCAACAACAATATCAACACATATTTGCTAAATCACACTCCAAGAATAGGGGGTTTTTAGCCACATATCAAGAAATAACAAAATACACCTAAAATGATACTAGAATCAAATGGGTATAAGAAATTAAACCTTGATTTAAGCAAAGGAAGAAGAATGGAGAAGACCCACTTCCAACTTGGGGAAGATGAAATTCTTCTCTCTTCAAGTCTCTCAGAAAACCCTCTCCAAACTTGAGAGAAAATATCTAAAAATGTACTATTCTATTCTGAATATAATAATAATGGTTCGGAACTTCTAAATTTAATAAAGATTTTAGTATTTATAGACATCAGAAATTAGTGCAGGTGTATATTTCGGCGAGGTTAGTCTAGTCCGTCGAATGACTCGACGACTCGCCCTTCTTTTGTCTCATCGCCGTTGAGTGCTTGCCTACAACATCTACACCTTTTGGACCATTGGGCAGTATAGTACTGCTTCACGGAACTATTCACTAAATTCCCGACTGCTCCTTTCATCGCCATTTTGATCCTCTTCCTTTAGGGCTTCGCATACTGGAACAAAGGGCGGAGTCTGTCCTTTCGGTGAATCGCCAAAGGTTCTTGGCAATGCTCATGCTTCAGCTTCTTCGTTCTTTTCAGCCTTTTTGTTCCTTTTTGCGCCTAAGTGTCCATGCTTCCACTAAAACTTCAAATATTTGAAACTTAAGAGTTTTCATCAGATATAAAGACAAGATAAGCATTCGAGGACACTATTTCTACCAAAATAAAGCCCTAAATGAGTCCAATTTGTAGACTCATCAGAGATCCCTTTCTCTTTCAAGCACTTAAAGGCTTCCGTACATGTATCATCAAAGTTGAATTTCACTTTCCTTCTCCAAAAGTTTGCACAAGGGGTGTGCAATTTTTGGAAAGTCTTTGATGGACATCCGGTAAAAACCAGCATTCCACAAGAAACTACGAATACCTTTTACCGAGATTGGTGGTGGTAGTTTCTCAATTACTTCGATCTTTGCTTTATCAACTTCCAGCTCTTTTTGTGACAATTTGTGACCAAGAACTCTACCTTTCCTAACCATGAAGTTGTATTTCTCCCAATTTATGACAATATTTGTATCCACACATCTTTGAAGGACCTTCCCCAAGTATGCCAAGCATGCTTCAAAAATATCACCCACAACTGAGAAATCATCCATAAAGACTTCCATCGAATCTTCTACCATATCAGCAAAAATAAATAGCATACAACGTTGAAACGTTGCTGGAGCATTACACAACCCAAACGATATCCTTTTGGAAGTAAAAATTCCATATGGACAAGTGAAAGTTTTTTACTCTTGGTCCTCCAGAGCTATAGAGGTTTGATTATATTTGTAATACATATCCAACAAGCAATACCATCATCTCTCCGAAAGTCGATCGAGCATTTGATCCATAAAAGGCATGGGAAAATGATCTCATTCGGTCCAAGAATTCATCTTTCGGTAGTCCATGCATACTCGCCACCCGGTTACCGGTCTCATAGAAACAAGCTCCCCCTATTCATTTGGGACTACTGTGATGCCTCCCTTTTTTGGTACACATTGTACCAGACTCACACACTTGCTATCTGCAAGGGGGTAATCACATATGCATCCAACCACTTAATTATCACTTTTTTCACCACCTTTTGTATCGGTGGGTTCAATCTCTTTTGATGTTCGACACTCGGTTTACACTCACTATGAAGTTCAATTTTGTGAGTGTAAATGTCGGGAGGAATGCCCACAATGTCAGCGATAGTCCACCCAATAGCTTTGATGTATCTTCTCAACACTTCAAGAAGCAACTTCACTTGCCATTCAAGAAAGGCAACGACAATGATTACGGGTAAGGTGTTATTTTCCCCAGAGAATGCATATCGAAGATGAGCGGGGAGCACTTTCAACTCAAGCTTTGGTGGTTCCTCCGTTGATGGCTTGGCGGGAGGATTTCCACCAATGGAAGATTAATGGATAATGTCTTGAACATAGATAAGAACTTCTTCAACTTCTCATCCTCATTTTTCTTCTTGAGACATTGGGGAAATGAAGGGGTTATTTTGGGGAGAGGTTTTTTGGGATTGAGGTGATTTTTCCTGCATCTTTTTGTTACTCGTTGGCAAGGCCTTGTTGGATGGGAACCTCTTCTTCCTCAATACCTTTTTCTTCTTCATAAACATGTGCTTTATCATTACCCTTCATATCACCTACCACTACCTTTCCACTTCGAGTAACCACAGGTAGATTTCTATCACTATTCTCCATCAGAGTTGTTATGTGCCCAACTTCACCTTCCCCCATTACTTTTGGTTCCAATTGTGGTGAAAGTTCACTCAACTGGCCTCAAGTAGCTCGATTGCATCAGCATGAGAGTTCACTCTATTGTTTAATGATGAGAAATCGGCTTTCATTCCTCTTAAAAAGTCATTCGAGCCCTCAACTTGGTGAAGGATGCAAGACAACAAATCATCCATTCGGAGACTACTTGCACTCCCCTTGACCTTGGGCTATCACTCGATTGTGTGTTATCCTCTTCATGATCATCTTCTCTTTTCCAATAATCACTTTGTTCGACCATTCTTGATTGTATCTTCTCCGCTCTTCTTCTTTGTGAGAGTTCCAACCTTGATTCCCATCCTGCTGCAAGTAGCGTGGGTGGAAACCCTCCCCAACTCTATGAAAGTTCTAACCTTGATTCTCCCTTGGCTTTAAGTAGCCCGAGGAAGAACCCTCCTCAACTCTAAACACTCCCCTTGCTCCTTTGGGTTTGTCAACATTTTCTAACACTTATTTTTGTAGCAGCTCCATTTGGGATAACATCTTGTTGATGTTCTCATCCCTTTCTCTTTCTTTATCAAGCTGTTCTTAAGTCATCCTAAAGCAAAATGGCGAAACTTTATCTTCTTGAGTGTACCATGCTTAATTTATTTTCATCATGTCATGAAGAAACGAAGCAACCTCAAACGATTGCAACATTATTCAACCTCAAACCAATTGATCAGCTACTCATTTATTTACCGAGTAAATACTTCGATAGAATTATTGTAGCAACACAGTGTTTTGAAGTCCGTGAGTTGGGCATTGAAGTAGTAGCTTCTTAAACCTCAACCACATTTTGTGGATGGGTTCATCTTCCAATCGCTTGAAGCCTTGAATTTTGACTCTGAGTTTTATCATCCTTGACGGGGGAAAGAACCTCACATTGAATGTCGTGGTAAGCTCATCCTAAGATGTGATGGAATGCTTCGATAACTCAGCCAACCATTGGCTAGCTCCACCCGTCAGAGATAATGGGAATAACATGAGACGACCTAATTATTGTGATTCATTCTTGAATGAGAACGGACCACAAACATCTATAAAATTTTGCATATTCTCATGCATGTCTTCGTGAGCCAACACTCCGTAGAGTCCTTTCATTTGGAGGAGATAGAGATTTGTGCTAGTAACATGGAATTAGCATTCCCTTCGGTTTACGGTAGACAGATTACACCAATTCCACCCAATTGGATTGAGTTATGCACACTATTAAGATCGTCAATATCACCTTGGTGACCCACTTGGCTACTGTTAATCTCTGCCTCACTCATTTCCTCTTCTTTTCAACACAACCAACACAAACACAAAACAAATCAAATTGATTCAACTACAGCCAACAAAATCTCAAATTAAACTTCGATAAGAGAATTCTAAACAAAACCACTCCCCTGCAGCGGCGCCATTTTGATTAACGTATCAACTACACCTCATCCGATACTATGTGTAGACGATCGTTAAGTAGTATAAACCCAACAAGAGAGTTGGGGTCGATCCCACAGGGAGTATTTGTATTTTAAATTCAAGTATGAAGTTAGACTAGTGATTTTCGCAGCTGAAGGACTAGAAGTTGTCGGAAACTTTTAATAATATTAGAAGGGTGACATCAATGTCAAGGTAAGGGGTTTTAGATCAGAAAGCAACGTCAAAATTTAATTAAAAGTAATCAAATAGGAGAACAATACTTGGGGGATTGACCGACCAATTGCTAAACTCAACTCAATGGGTGTTGATTGATAACCAATTGTACTAACTCTTCGTGGGTAAGATGAACTTTAGATGAGGTACTTTTCTCTCGAACAACTACCTCGTTTCAATTGAGTTCTCTCGAACCTCAATGTGCTAAACATGGAGACCAGCCCCCAAGCTCACTACATCCACTCTTTCGAGTTAAATACATAGAATGAATCTTAGGATTCACCCTCTCAAGTTGAACCCACAATGAACCAATAACTATGAGTGCCAACTTATAACCTTAGTTTTATACTTCTTTCTCAAGCAAGCATAAAACACTAAATCATACTGAAATAACTTACAACAAAGCAATTATATCACAACAATAAGTCAGACCCACTTCGAATTAGCAATAAATTGATAACGACTAACACCCATCAAGCCAAATTCAACAATTAATCACATTGTCAAACACCTAAGATTGGGGTTTTAGCTAATCATCATAAAAGAAGAAAATTCAGTACCTAATACATGCTTCATAGTTGGGTATTGATTTTTGAAATTCTAAGATGAATAAATCTTTGTCTATTACAACACCCAATTGAAATCTGTAACAAAAAATACTAAAAATCCACAAGAATAGTGTTTTTGTTCTCTCTATTTCGTTCCACAATGACTGGATACCTTCTCTCTCTTCCAAAAATCAATTTATATTGATATGAGATGTGGCTTTTTGGGGTTGATCTGCGAGGAAAGATGGGCTTCACCGACCAGTTGGTGACTCACCGATCGTCTTTGTCCATCAACTTCTTTCTTCATGTTTTAATCCTTCATGCATTGTAACTTTAAGGGGTCTAGATCGAGATTGCCGATCACTTCTGCGATCCGCCCTTTAGTCCTTCGGCACACTAGTTGAATTTCATCTTTGTCTCGTGCCTTCGGTGGTACAATCTTGCTTCACCGAATAATTTAGCAATTCGCTGATATAGAACACAGTTAGCCCAAATTTCTCTTGTTTTAGGCATAGTGTACTCTAAAATTAGGCAGTCTAGGGGAAACTCGCAATTCGCCGTGTGCTCTTGGCGATCGTCAGGCTTGCTTTTATCCCCTTCTTCAACTTGTTTTGTTCCTTTTTGCCTATTAGTGTCCTTGCTTTGCTTCTCTATCCACAAACATAAAAATCAAGGTTTACACATCAGTTCATAACATAAATTAAACGTTTTAGGACACAAAATTCATCATGACAAAGCTCTAAATGATTCCAAATCTCGGACTCATCAATAATTTATTTAAACTATTAACTTCTTGAATTGTTTCATATTTACACAAAATATTAATTAACTCCAAACATAATAAATTCTTTGCAATTTAAAGAATAAACAACAAGATTGACAGGATGAAATACTCTACCATGTTTTTCTATATAACTTTTTTTAAAATGACAAAATAACAAGATGTAGCGTTATGTGTAAGGTCACTGACTTGAATCATAACAGATATTGAAAGATAAAATATATTAACTTGGATTCATATGTAGCTAATACCAATAATTAGAAGTAATATTAAAAATATTTGAAAACATAAATATAAATTGCTCAAAATCGTACTTTGAATTAAGAAAAGACACTAAATAAATGAATTAATTAAAAGTATTATAGTAAACAGATGCTAACAAGAGGATGACAGGGATTGTGCGAGCGCATTTATTAATTTGATTAATTTTAAAAATAAATATATAAATAATTTAAAAAATAATTAATGACAATTTTTGATAATGAGCTAAGCTTATATTGATTTATATTCATATTGAGGTGGTAAATATGTTAATAGTTTCTCATATAAACTTTATAATATCATTTGTTAATAAATAAAATATTCAAAATTACTCAATAAACATGTAATTATGATTATGTTTATTAGCACACCGCACAACATGCAGGTACGTATAATAGTTAGCTCAATAACGGTGTCTAGAACAATATTCAATGAGAGCTAACATGGAAGTGACATTACAAGCTTACTCTCAACAACATGCCACACTCAATCATTGATCAAAAAGCTTCAAATGATTACTAGCCTATTTCAATAGAAGTTCAAGCTTACTGTAGCTTCTTTTCAAATGCAGGATCATGTTTCAATGAATGCATTCAAGTGTCCTCATATGAAGAACGATTTCATGCTCTCACAAAGAACATTAACAAAGAAATAAGGAATTTATCCAACTCCCACTTTCTCAAAAGAGAAATGCATGCAGGCTTCATCCCAGAGGTTTGCCTATATTTTCCAATCATCACACAACCTAGTTTATGCATGATCTCAAGGGTCTTTTAGGCTTGTAATTGGGTCTGAGGGTTAAGGTATGGTCAATTTCTCTTAGTGACTTCACCTTTTTAAAGCATTAATGCAATCATCTTCACATCTTCTGAAGTTCTTTTCATTTTTCATTTGAGAACTCGAACATTGACTTTTCACTCATTTTATTTGGAATCCCCTTTATTTCATAACTTCTCTTTTTCATTTCTATTTCTCAAAATGCTTTCATCATAATGATTCTTTCTTTTTATAAGGACAAGTTCCTTCTTTTGGTAGCAAACTTCAAAGTTGTGTCTCATTTCATCTTCCTTTGACCTTCACTTGGCTTTCATTCCTCCTTCCTTTCCACACCCCCAAAATAGGTTTTTGGCCTAAGTTAGCTATTCAAACATAAAAATGTTTCGTAAAGGATGTTAGATGAGAAAGTGGGGACAATTTTACTTGAGAGGTTTTAGTTTTCTTTTATCAACAAATGGTGTAGGCTGAAATGGTGCAAAAAATGATGCACACCCTTAAAAGGTAGTCCCAAAAGGATTATAAAAATTTTGGTACCCTCATAGAGTTTCTGCCCAAGATCACGCCTTACAATTACCAAAGTTTTGACAATTAGACTAACAAAGAAAAATTCTAGGATTTCATGCACATGCTTTAAAGTAAAACCTCACCACACATGGCACTTCAAAATACACTTATTTAGCACAGCCTGAAAGATAAAAAGTGTACATGTGATGTTCATTGCAAGGTTCACATCCAAACGTAACTAGTCAATAAAACATTCAAAGAGATTGCTCACAAGCGTCAGCACATCGATTTTATTCTCGCAACAACAACATTATACATCATTCTCATCATGAGTACTATTAAAGATATCAATATTGATACAATCAATCCTCAAACCATTATCAATTAAAATTCAAGCATTTTATGATTTCCAAAACTCATTGCAGTAGTTGCAAAATTGAGAGAAAATGAAAGAGGCAACAAGAGATACACTTAACAAAATGAAACACTCTAATATAACCAAAAGTAAACTACTAAAATCTTCTAAAACTGAAAAATAACAAAATACAAAATAAAAGGAGAATATTGGCACAAAGGCCCTCATCCAACCAGAACAACAGGTGCATTGTTCTCAATGCAAAAGTAATAGAGTCAGTAGGGATAGTAAAAAGTTCCCCTTGACAAGCTAAGACTGTAGAGAACTTTCATCTGGAGTCTCTAGAAGGGAATCATCACCTGGGGCATTAGTGTTCGACAATAAGATCACTAGAGCCATCAATGTGGTAAAAGTTGGGGCATCACTGTGTGTCACTAGGAGTAATAGTGGAGTCTGAAGATACTTCACCGGTACCAACTGCTGAATTCTCCAGAAGGGTTCTCTTAAGGGTGGCCCGAACAATGAAATCCTTAGTATGCAACAACTCCATGAGTGTTTGTGCATTCCCATTATCATTTGTCCTACTACTGATCTCCTCCACATTTGTCTACTCGGCCAAATCAACAACAACGACACTAACCTACGGTATGAGTGTCTACGATTGTCGATAATATAGTAATCCAACCAAGGGTTGGGGTCGTGTCCCAAGAGAGTGGTTTCGAGAATTAATAGAAAAATAAAATTAGTTCTAACTAGTCGTAGACAAAGACATTAACGACTGAAAACATTGTAAATTAAAGGGGGTGATACAAAAGTGTCAAATATCAAATAGGCGTTTTGTCACAAATATAGCAAAAACAATAAAAATAACAAAGAAATCTATGAATGAGAGGGGATTCTTGGGATGTGACCACAATATATATTGGTATAAATCATTGGGTACATGCTTTTGATAGGAAATTTGCAAGATTATAGTGACTGGGCAACGCTTTAGATGGAAATAAGTTCCCTCTCGGGTAACTTACCCCGTTTCAAATGGGTTCCTCTCGGACACCCATTTGCCGCATGAAGACCAACCTATGCTTTACCCCATTCACTATCTCGAGCTGAGTGTTAGGATATAGGACTAGGGCTTACCCTCTTGGGCTGAATCTCATGTGGACCCACTCCTTAGGCCATCAGTCTAGCGGTCTTGGTTTCGCGACATCTCTCTCTCGAAAGCCGAAAACACATGGGTGGTTTTGTATTTGCAACTACAGACCCATTAAATTAAACCACAACCGCTAGGTGAAATCACCATTAAAATACATCTAACCTATCAGCAAGCAAAACCCAACAATAATCTCAACACATATTTGCTAAATCACACCCTAAGAATTGGGGTTTTAGCTAGACATGAACAAGAGACAAAAATTTATACCTAAATGAGCTTGCATTCAAATGAGTATGAAAATTTAAGTCTTGTTACATGCCAAGAATGAAGAATCCAAGAGACCCAACTCCAAATCTAGAAGATGAAACCCTCTTCTTCTTGAGGTCTCCAAAACCCTCTTCTTCTTGAGGTCTCCAAAACCCTCTTCTTCTTGAGGTCTCCAAAACCCTCTCAAGCTTAGAGCAAAAATATCAAAAAGTACTATTCTATATGAAAATTATAATAATTGTTCGACTCCCTAAAATAAAATTCTAACTTGTATTTATAGTTATTACAGATTTGTGCTGCCGCGGATCATTTGGCGTCATTATTCGGAATTGCCGATCAACTTGGCGATTCACCTTTTGGTGTAGTTCGTTGCCGTCTTGCACCAACCTTCAGCTTCGTCGTGCTCTGTATCATTGGGCGACATAGTACTGCTTCGTGAAACTATTCGACGATACGCCGACTGCTCCCTTTCTCGACCAACTTGATCCTTTCCTTCAGGACTCAACACACTGGAAAAAAAGGCGAAGTAAAACCCTTCGGCAACTTGCCAAGTGGACCTGACGATCCTCAGGCCTCCGTTTCTTCGTTTTTTTCAGCCTTTTCGTTCCTTTTTGCGACGTAGTGTCCATGCTTTCCTTCAAACTTCAAATACCTGAAATTTAAGGGTTTTCATCAGATATTGAGGTAAAATAGGCATTTGAGGACACAATTTCTATTAAAATATAGCCCCAGATAAGTCCAATTTATGGACTCATCAACAAACCCCAACTTAAACTTTTGCTTGTCCTCAAGCAAACTCAAGTTCAGCAGTTCAAAAAGGGTGTCTCAAATAGTGCTGCACAAGACTCAAATATGAATGCACACAACAAGACTCAATTTACTTATGCAAAGATCAATTGCGTACTCAAAGATTCAAGTTGTGACACACCATTACCAAAGATTCTCATGCTCGCAATACTTGCTACTTGTACTAGTTCAAGCTCAACAAAAAATATCTAAATGCCCTCACATAAAGAATGATTCCATATTCACACACAGAGTTTAATCAATTTAAGATCAGGAATCCGATGCAACACTCACACTAAAAAAGAGGAACACAATGCATGTTTTCACCCATAGGCTTGCCCTTATTTTCCAATTGATCTTCAGTTCGGCTCACTCAAGATCAAAAAGCTGTTTCTAAGGCTTGTAATGGGGATGAGTGCAAAGGTATGATCATTTAGGCTTAGTGACCTTTTCCTTGTGAGATGTGGTATTCTCAAGGCATCCCCTTATTTTTCTCTATTAATTCTTTTTTCTAGTGCTTCTAAGCTATCTTTTTATCCACCTCCATGAATTGCTTGGAAACCCAATTTCTTTTGTATTTTATTCAACAACTTTTTTTTTTGAGAAGGGGTTCCATTGTTCTGCAACACCATGGGTTAAAGGGGACTTTTCTTGCACTTCTTGACTTCTCCTTTTCCTTTTCACCACACCCCCAACTTAGGCTTTTGGTCTAAGTTGGCTATTCGCTAAACCACAAATCAAGAGGATTACAGGTAGTGGGTCAAGTAAGGTCTAGGGTTCATCAAGGTTCTTCCAAAGAAAGGTGAGGCTCAAAGGGTGTTCAAGAGAGTTTCACACGCTCACAGGTAGGCCACAAAATAGGTATATGTCGAATTTGGCTCACACTCTTCAAAAGTTGCCTAAGATCATTTCAAGAGCACACTTTACTCAATCAATCATACTAACATGACAAATTCTAGGTTTATTCATGCAAGGTTAAAAGTAAGCTCATCAAACAAGGAATCGACACTTAAGTCAAACAATACCACACACTTTTGCTAGTGTGCAATGATCATTACAAGAGAATCAATTCAATAAATGGCTAATCACAACAAGATGCAAAGAGTTCACATATTTTCTATGCATCTTCATTTGGCCTCATCGTAGCCGTACATTCATGTTCGTTCGATTTTAAGCACTATTTAAGTCATCGATATTGATCGAAACCGAGACTCAAATTTTTGCAAAAGAACAACCACATTCAATACATGAGAGGTGGCAAAGTTTTTTCAGAAGGGTCAAAATCATTTTCCAATTAAAAATAAGCGGAGCCACAAGCTCAAACAATCATACAAGCAGTTTTAAAACAGACATCCCAAATGTATACACAAAACACGAATATCCATAATCAATCAAACAAGGTGGGCCTCACCCCACCACAAATAAGAAGCATTTTCCCTCAGATGCACATGACAACATATCCAACATGATAATTTAAGGAAGATAGAGAGGGAGGTAAGGGGGGATCCTGACTAAGCAGTCGCTCCATGTGTTTGGGCATCAATGCCAGGTGTGTCCCCCTCCTGACTATGGTTCTCTACTTTAGTTGTTGCAGCGAGGTTAGCCTTAATCAACTCATCTAAATTATGAGCTTCTCCAAAGGTATGTACCCCTCACACATTAACTCCACACGATGCATTGGAGAACAAGATATCACAGTGTAGCAAATCAAAGTGGGGCTTTTGCGCCGCTTAGATGCTTATCGAAATGCTAGGAAGCAATGTAATCCTATTCTGCGCACAGATCGATTAACTAAAATGCTCTAAAAGTGTAGGGATATTGAAAATAGAGTGCAGGTGTGAATTCAGGCAAATAAAAGATGAGGGAAAGTGAATGAAGTTAAAAAATTTTAACTTTTGGCTTGCAAAGACCGTCCAGTTTTTTGCCCATTCGGTGACATTAGTTCTGATCGCCAAACCTCTTGGTGATTCTCTAAGTGAGAACTCGACTCACTGAGTTTTATAGAATCTTCAGACATTGAGAAGGTCCAAATGGCGGTTTTCATCGCTATCGCTGAAATGGTTGGCGATTCGCAAATAATCTCCAAATCTCACCGAGTTTTACAGACTTCATTGTTGACGATTTCTTGAGTCAAATGGTGGATAAGGTTGGATTCGCCGACCCCTTCGGCGACTCACCGACAGGATCTATTGCTTGCCATCCTTCAGCTTTTCAAACACTTTGCGTACTTTCACCTGCACAAACAACATACCATTATATTACCAGGAAATAAGTACTGATAATAATAAAAATAAAGCAATTAAAGGGATTTTGGGTTGCTTCCCAAAAAATGCCTTAGTTAACGTCGCGACACGATGCAGCAGCGCCTTCAGGCGTCTTCCAAATATACCACTTCAACCAATGAAATCTCTTGACAATCCCCCAGATATAATTTCAGACATTGGTTGTTCACTGTAAATGGAGGTCCTTCCTGATCTTCAACTTCTATGGCAACATTAATGAACACTCGCGTTACTCTAAACAGTCCAGACCATTTGGATTTGAGCTTTCTTGGGAAGAGCCTAAGTCGCGAGTTGTATAGCAAAACCCAATCTCCTACTTTGAAGTCCCGCTTGAGAATCCGAGCGTCATGCCATTTCTTCATCTTCTCTTTATAGATGGTTGAACTTTCATATGATCTGAGTCTAAATTCATCCAGTTCGTTAAGCTGCTCTACTCTCTCCCTTGAAGTTTTTGACCAGTCAAAATTTAAAACTTTTAATGCCCACAATGCTTTGTGTTCTAATTCGACGGGCAAATGACAAGCCTTACCATAAACCAACTGATATGGAGACATTCCGATAGGTGTTTTGTAAGCAGTCTGTTTCCCATAGTGCATCATCGAGTTTCCTAGACCAGTCAGTTCTGTTGACATTTACTGTTTTTGCCAAGATGCTTTTGATTTCCCAATTTGACACTTCGACTTGGCCACTTGTTTGGGGATGATATGAGGTTGCTACTTTGTGTTTTACCCCATATTTACTCAGTGCCATTGAGAACCACTTATTGCAAAAGTGGGATCCCCCATCTCTAATTATTGCTCTCGGAGTCCCAAATCTTGCGAAGATGTAACATTTCAAAAATTGGACAACACTTTTTTCTTCGTTGTTTGGAAGTGTGATGGCTTCCACCCATTTGGAAACATAATCTACAGCCACTAAGATATATTTATTTCCAAACGAGCTCACAAATTGGCCCATGAAATCGATCCCCCATACATCGAATAGCTCAACCTCTAAAATAGGAGTGAGAGGTAATTCGTGTCTTCTAGACACTTCGCCTTGCTGTTGACATTTGGAGCATTTCTTTGCAAGCTCATGTGCATCCTTGTAGAGTGACAGCCAGTAGTATCCACTCTAGAGAAATTTAGCGGCGGTGCGAATACCACCATGGTGACCTCCCACTGGAGATGTATAACAAGCATGGAGAATTTCTACTGCTTTTTCTTCCGGAACATACCTTCTGATGACATGGTCAGCACCTTCTCAGAACAAGTATGGTTCGTCCCAAAAGTACTTTTTAACATTGAACATGAACCTTTTCTATTAGTAAAAGGTCAACTTATTCGGCATCAGCCCGCACACAATGTAATTTGCAAAATCTACATACCGTGGTGTATATTTGAGGGATATTGCAAACACCTGTTCATCGGGGAAAGAGTCATCTATGTCAACCTTATGCTCAGCATTCGCCCCAGCTTCCAACCTTGATAAATGATCAGCCACCTGATTTTCGCATCCTTTTCTATCTTTTACCTCGAAAAAAAATTCTTGTAATAGTAGTACCCACCTAATCAATCGTGGTTTTGCATATTTTTTTACCATCAAGTAACGGAATGCAGCATGATCAGTGTGTACCATTACTTTGGTGCCTAGCAAGTATGCCTTGAGCTTTTCAAATGCATAGACTACTGCAAGCAACTCTTGTTCGGTGACCGTATAATTTTGTTGGGCACTATTTAGAGTCTTGCTTGTGTAGTAGATTGGGTGAAACAGTTTGTTGCATTTTTGTCCCAACACAACCCCCAGTACCATATCGCTCGCATCACACATTAACTCAAAAAATTCGGACCAATTAGGGCTGATGATAATCGGGGTGGATATTAGTTTCTCTTTGAAACACTGAAATGCAACCACACAAGCATCATTAAAGTGGAATTTCACTTCCTTCTCTAAGAGTTTGCATAATGGGAGTGCAATCTTTGAGAAGTCTTTAATGAACCTTCTATAAAATCTTGCATGCTTCAAGAAGCTGCGAACACCCTTTATTGAAATCGGCGGGGGTAGTTTCTCAATGACCTCAATTTTCACCTTGTCAACTTCCAGCCCCTTTTGTGACACCTTGTGCCCATGAACAATACCTTCTTTCACCATAAAATGACATTTCTCCCAATTTAGAACCAGATTCGTTTCCACGCATCTTTGGAATACCTGCCCTAAGTGAGTCAAGCATTCTTTGAATGTATCCCCTACGACTGAGAAGTTGTCCATGAACACCTCCATAGAGTTTTCCACCATATCTGCAAAAATAGACATCATGTAACACTGAAATGTTGTTGGGGCATTACATAGCCTGAATGGCATCCTTTTGAATGCAAATGTTCCATAAGGGTAAGTAAAAATGGCTTTCTCTTGATCTTTCAGCGCAATAGAGATTTGATTGTAACCGGAGTACCCATCCAAAAACTAATACCACCCTCTTTCTGATAACTGGTCAAGCATCTGATCCATAAAAGGCATTGGGAAATGGTCTTTTTCGGTCCATGAGTTAAGCTTTAGGTAGTCCATGCATATTCTCCACCCAGTCAATGGTCTTGTCGGCACAAGTACTCCTTTTGTATTTGGGACTACGGTTATACCTCCCTTTTTCGGTACACATTGCACCGGACATACCCACTTACTATCTGCAATAGGGTAGATCACTCCCACATCTAGCTACTTGACGATCTCCTTTTTCACCACCTCTTACATTGGAGGGTTCAATCTCCGTTGATGTTCCACACTAGGTTTACATTAATTGTCGAGCCGAATCTTGTGAGTACAGATGCCAGGAGGAATTTCTACTATATCGGCTATTGTCCATCCAATAACTTTTATATGCTTCTGCAGTACTTCAGGGAGCAATTTCACATGCCTTTCAAGCAAATCGGCGGTGATAATTACAGGTAAATTATTATTGGCTCCTAAGAAGGCATATTTGAGATGAGAGGGTAGGGCTTTTAACTCCAGATTCAGTGGTTCTTCTGTTGATGGCTTTGCAAGAGGACTTTCTCTGTTCTTCAGGTCGATATACAACTTGATTGGATTCCTTGAAAATATGCTCCTAACCCTGATAAAGCAGCTACCACTTCCTTGTAATCTTGAACTTCAGATTCATCAAGGCTTCATTCTTGCGCATTAAATGGCTAACAGATGCCACTGCCTCGTCTATAACATCCTCAGTGGACACTACATGGATATTACTTGGTTGTTTCATGGATTTACAGATATTGAAGGTCACCTCATCATTGTTCACACGGAATTTCAATTTCCCGCTTTCGACATCCACCAATGATCTCCCGGTGGCTAAGAATGGACTTCCCAAAATAATAGGGATTTCAGCATCGATCTCACAATCTAGAAACACAAAATCAGCCAGAAAGATGAATCGATCAACTTTTACCAATATGTCATAGAGTATCCCCACTGGGTTCTTGATTGATCGATCAGCCATAAGGTGTCTCATTGTGTTTTCCTTTTGTTCACCCAAACCAAGTTGCTTGTATATTGCATAGGGCATCAACTTGATGCTTGCTCCTAAATCGCACAAGGCTTTAGTGAATTGGAGCATGCCAATTGTGCACGGGATTGTGAATGCGCCAGGATCTTCTCTCTTAGTGATGGAATCATTTGTCATAATTGCACTGCAACTATGGGGCACCTCAATCATTTCATAGTCCAAGCTCCTTTTCTTTGTAACCAATTCTTTCATGAATTTGGCGTATCCCAACATTTCCAACAATGCTTCTACCAGAAGAAGGCTAATTGATAAGCTCTTGACTACTGACAATTTTTTTTTGAACTTCTCATCTTCATTCTTCGTTTTCAAACTTTGGGGAAATGGTGGAGGTAACTTGGGTAAATGATTCATGACTTTTGGAACTTGAACTTGTTGCTCCGCTTCCTCCTGTGGTTCTTTAGTAAGATTTTGTCAAATAGGTAAATCTTTTTCCTCCACACCTTGTCTCTCTTTATGTTTTTGAGGATCCTTATCTTCCATCACATCCCCTATTGCCACCTTACCACTATGGGTAACTACATCCAGCTCTCTTTCAATATAGTCCATCAGTATTTTGTATGTTAATTGAGCTGATAATAGACTCAATTTACCTTCCTGCATTTTGATGGCACCAGGATGAGAATTTACTTTACTGTTCAATGATGAAAAGTCATCTTTCATTCCTTTTAGCAAATCATCAGAGCCCTCAACTTTATCGAGTATGCGCGATAACAAATCATTTACCCGAGGACTACTTGCACTCCCTTTAGATTTCAGGCTTTCACTCAAGTGAGTATGGTCCTCCTCCTGATCATCACGCTCAGCCCAATCTTGCCAATATCTCCTTTGTTATTCACCCTTATAATAGTTCCAACCTTGATTCCAGCCCCACAGTTTATAGTGTCGGTGGAAACCCTTCTCGTATCTTTTGGAGTTCCAACCTTGATTCTCCCCTGGTGTTGAGTAATCGAAAGAAGAACCCTCCTCAACTCGAAATACTCCACGTGTCCCTTTCATATGTTCTTGTAGGATTTCCATTTGATATAACATCTTCTTGATGTTTTCGTCCCTTTCCCTTTCTTTTTCGATCTGTTCTTGTGTTACTCGGAAGCATAGTGGGGAAACTTGATCATCTTTGGTATACCATGCCTGGTTTACTTTAGTCATACCATCTAGGCGAAATGAGGCTACTTCAAATGATTGTAACATTATTCCTCATTGCACCAATTGATCAGCTATCCTTTTATTAATTGAGTCCAGATTGCGGTAAAAGTATTGGAGCAGCAATTCACCTGGTAGTCCATGCATTGGGCACTTACGCAAAAATCTCTTGAACCTTGTCCATGACTCGTAAATTGGTTCACCCTCCTTTTTCTTGAAATTCTTAATATCGTCTCTCAATTTCATCATTCTTGATGGATGAAAGAATATTTCATGAAATGCCATAACCAGCTCCTCCCATGATTAGATGGAGTTGTTTGGGTGCTCAACCAACCATTTAGCAGCTCCCCCAATCAATGATAATGGAAATAAGCGAAACCGTATGGATTCTTGAGATAGGTTCTTGAATGATAAAGGGGTGCACACTTCCACAAAGCTTCGTACATGTTCGTGTGGATCTCATGCTCTAACCCTCCAAATAAACCTCTTGAATGTATAAGTTGGAGTGTTGAACTGATAACTTCGAACATTACATTTTCGTCAGCTTGTGGCATGCAAATTTCACCCATCTCCCCACGTTGGTAGGGTGATAAACACTATTAGCTTCATCAATGTCTTCTCGATGAAAAACACCACCCGTTGAGTGACCTGCTTGGCAGGGATTCTCGCTGTTTGCATTCATATGTCCTGTTATGGGACACAAATACTCAAAACAAAACTGAAAATTAGGTAAGTTGACTACAACTAAGAAGAACAAAAATTCTACTAATCTAAAAATTCTCAAGTAAAACCACTCCCTGGCAGCGGCAACATTTTGATCGTGACCAATGACACTAACCTACGGTACGAGTATCTACGATCGTCGATAATATAGTAACCCAACCAAGAGTTGGGGTCGTGTCCCAAGGGAGTGGTTTCGAGAATTAATAGAAAAATAAAATTAGTTCTAACTAGTCGTAGCTAAAGACATTAAAGACAATACATTGTAAATTAAAGGGGGTGACACAAAAGTATCAAATAGGGGTTTTGTCACAAATTTAGCAAAAACAGTAAAAATAATAAAGAAATATATGAATGAGAGGGGATTCTTGGGATGTGACCGCAATATATATTGGTATAAATCATTGGGTACATGCTTTTGATAGGAAATTTGCAAGATAATAGTGACTAGGCTAAGCTTTAGATGGAAATAAGTTCCCTCTTGGGAAACTTACCCCATTTCAAATAGGTTCCTCTCGGACACCCATTTCCCGCTTGAAGACCTGGCTACGCCTTACCGCACTCACTCTCTCGAGCTGAGTGTTAGGATATGGGACTAGGGCTTACCTTCTTGAGGTGAACCTCATGTCGACCCACTCCTTAGGCCATCAGTCTAGCGGTCTTGGTTTCGCGGCCTCTCTCTCTCGCAAGCTGAAAACACATGGGTGGTTTTGTATTTGCAGCTACAAAGCCATTAAATTAATCCACAACCGCTAGGTGAAATCACCATTAAAATACATCTAACCTATCAGCAAGAAAAATCCAACAATAATCTCAACACATATTTGCTAAATCACACCCCAAGAATTTGGGTTTTAGCTAGACATGGACAAAAGTCAGAAATTTATACCTAAATGAGCTTGCATTCAAATGGGTATGGAGATTTAAGTCTTGTTACAGGCAATGAATGAATAATCCAAGAGACCCAACTCCAAATCTAGAAGATGAAACCCTCTTCTTCTTCAAGTCTCCAAAACCCTCTCTAGCTTAGAAAAAAATATCAAAAAGTACTATTCTATATGAAAATTATAATTGTTCGACTTCCTAAAATAAAATTCTAACTAGTATTTATAGTTATTACAGATTTGTGCTGCAGTGGATCATTCGACGTTATTAGTCGGAATCGTCGATCAACTCGGCGATTCACCCTTCGGTGTAGTTCGTCGCCGTCTTGCACCAACCTTCAGCATCATCGTGCTCTATTTCATTGGGCGACATAGTACTGCTTCGCGGAACTATTAGGTGATACATCTACTGCTCTATTTCTCCGCCGACTTAAACCTTTCCATTAGGGCTCAGCACACTGGAAGAAAAGGCGAAGTGAAACCCTTCGGCGACTCATCAAGTGGACTCGGCGATCCATAGGCCTTCTTTTCTTTGTTCTTTTCAGCCTTTTCGTTCCTTTTTGCGACGTAGTATCCATTCTTTCCTTCAAACTTCAAATACCTGAAACTTAAGGGTTTTCATCAGATATTGAGGTAAAATAAGCATTTGAGGACACAATTTCTATTAAAATATAGCCCCAGATGAGTCTAATTTGTGGACTCATCAAGCAACATCATAAGTAGCAGCTCCACCTTCTTACCCACTTAGTTGTACACTCGTAGCAGGCTCACTACTAGGCAACTTCAGTAGCATGGATGCTGGTGCATCTGGTAGGGGAACCTTACCCCATAGCATATACATATTAGTAGACCGCAGTTGGTCTACATCTGTTCGCAAGGTAGCAAAAAAACTTCCAAAGGAGCCATACCTGAACTACCCTCGACCATCTCTCGAGCTTGTAATATCATAGTGAGGTTGTCAAACCTTACAATAACAACCTCATTCAACCCCTCACAACTAGTCATCCTCACCCAAAAATGATCCAATACCTTCTCAAAGACATCTGCAGATCGAGCAAGACTGCCTATTTGATAAATTAATGTGAGGTTCAAGGTCGGACGTTGTCATGACCCATACGTCATAGGTGTAACATGGCATATAAGACCTCTAGAGACCCCATACAAGAAATGTAGCATACATCATACGAGATAATAATGATTAGGAGCTTGAAAGACAATTACAAAACATAAGAGTTTATAAAAATGTAGCGGAAGTCTAACACACTCTCTAAGTTATCTTGTACATCATGACTGATCGGGACGTAACCCGTACATGACATACAATACTAAAAATTAATTCAATAGGAAATAAAAGTTCGGTCCTCAAAATATGAGGACTCACCAATTATCAATATCTACTAAGGCGATCTCTAGCACTGCGATGCAAAATCAATGTGTCGGACCATATTTTTTTAAAAAAATGTAGGCAAGAGTATGTGTTGGTACATACAAGGATGTACCAAGTATGATAGAAATGCATAAAACTATGAAATCATGCTAAAATGACCTTTTCATGACCTGCAATGACCAAGCTAAATCATGAGATAAAACTAATATGAATCATAAATAATAAAACATGATCAATGCTAGCTAAAATCTTTAAAACATTCGTGAGACACATCTAGGAGTTACCTTTGCTCATTTTTTTGGGAGATTTAACCTTTAACTGACATTAAGATAATGTGAGCTATTAACATGGAATCCAGTGTATATCTTATACTGAAAAGGGGTGCCCTACTTGCCAAGGTAATACCATGAACTTCTAGCTTACGTGGATCCACTAGCTAATGTCTATCTAAGACAATCATCCTATGTGGGCACATAGGTATGGGATAAGGAGATTGGTACTAGCTATGGGAAATCTTCCATGTCAATATACTTTCGGTTTAAAGCGTAAATCCCACGGAATAGTCATTATCCCTAACTTGTCTTCATCATTAGGAGGAATGGATAATCGTCACTTGCCTTATCATCCATGGAAAGCACATAAAGTAGCTAATTTAAGCAAGGTTTCATTAGAATAACTCTTAAAGCCCTTTCACATTCACGTGTATGTGAGAAATCCTTTCACAACAAAAAAAATTCAACAACATGGATGCCTTACTCTTAAAGAGACTTAAATTATTTTTCATCAATTTCATAAAGAACATGCATATCTTCATAAAGTCAACTTTCATGATTCAAAAACTTTGTCAGATGATGAATCTAGAAAACATGGATTTCACGTGAGTTTATGGGGATTCAACTTAGAAACATGCAAATTTCTTCAATTCATGCATAAAAACATAAATCAATCAAAAATATCATTATTGAAAATAAACCATGATATTGAGTTAAAACCCTAACTTCCATTGCAGATTCAACCTCTGAAAATAGAAGAATATAGGAACCCTATGGAGGAAAATACTTCATAGGTGAATACTATCATACCTGGATGTCAGAAGCATGAAATCAATGGTGAAATTTGAGACTTGACTTGAATCCCTAGCCTTCTTATTCAAAATGTAGAGAGAGAAATATTTGGGAGGATGAACTTGGTCAATCTTTTGGAATTTTGAGAGAATGAATTGAATAGGGTTATTTTGGGGGTAAAATTCATTATAAAGTGCTTTGGGTAAAAGGTAAAATGAAATAGTATTGAGTTAAAACAATTGTGAAAAGAGTAGAATGACCCTGACTTAAAATTGCTTAAATGACTTTTTGGAAGGACTTCGCGGGCCATCTAAAGCACCAGATCTCGTCAAGTGGGTCGTCAAGATGCTCTCCCGGAACAGGGCTTCACTATTTAGGGCACAACGTTATACCCCAAGCTTGGAATTAGATAAACTTGGTGGATTTGGAAAAAAGACTCAATTATCTTTAATTTGATATGTCACAGGACAATTAATTCATTTTGTCCTAAAAGATATGATCTTTACAAGTTGACCCTCAACTCTAAGTCTACCAAGTCTCCTTCACGGACGACTTCACGGGCCGTTTAGACGCCCGTGAACCTTTTCCGGCACCTAGGGGAGAACCACTTCTGATTAGGCTACTTTATGACCCATTTAACGGTCTGTCAACCTCACAATGGGCCATCTAGGCATCCATGTGAGTGACACCTGCTAAGGGCAGGTTTTGGAAACTTACCAAAAGTCCCTTAACAGACTGTGGTTGTCACGACCCAAGGAAGACCCTAAACGTAACATGGTGTATATGACCCCAAAAGGCCCCATACAAGACACTTAGCTTTCTTCATAAAAGATAATAGAAATACAAGAGATTTAAAGACAGTCCCAACATAAAAGAATTTAAAATGGTGAAATGGAAATTGTCTCAAAGACATCTAGTACATAAGAATGAATTTGGGTGTAGCCCATACATCATGTTCCAAAACTAAAAGTAATGAAAGATTAAAACCAATAAATGTCCATCCTCAAAGCATGAGGACTCACCCAACGCTCGAAATCTCCTAAAAGAGCTCTAACCATGAAACTGGAACCCTGACTGTCAGACCCTACATTTGGGAAAATTGTAGGCAAGAGTATGCTTAGTAGAAACATGTACCAAGTATGATAGCCATGCATAATTTTTTTTGAAAACATTCATAAATGGATACCTTCATGAGATGCAATGACTAAGCTAAACATAAAATAAAGAGATAGCGAACATGAGTCATAAAACATGGTTAATGCACATAATCATCATCTTCAACATGTATGAGATACTTCTTTGAAGTAACCTTGGTTCCTCATAACTTGTTTGTGGGAAGAAGCCTTAACCAACATGTAAGAACATGTGAGCTAGTAACATAGAATCGGTGTTTCCCACACTGAAAAAGGTTATCCTACTTGCCAAGGAAAGGACCAGGAACTTCTAGCTATTATGGATCAACTAGGTAATTTATATCTAGACAATCCGATGTTGGCACATAGTTTATGGGACACGGATAATCATCACTTGTCCACTCGGTTCAAAGCTTTACTTCCATGGAATAGTTCTTAATAATATTAATCTTAGCTCTTAAAGGAACATGGGTAATCACATCTTGTCCTTACATCATGTTACATGGGCAATCTCCTTTTGTCTTTCAATTAGAGAGCATGGGTAATCGCCTCTTGCCTCAACATTAGAATAGCTCCGTAACATTTAGTTCATTTTAGGTTAGATAATCTTTCAACCTTAAGAATCCATTTTATGTGAGAAAACTTTTCAAAGTCATGCTTTTATGTGTGTCATGACCCAGGGGTACCCCCTAGACGTAACATGGCGTACTCGACCCCGAAGGGGTGTAATACAAGCCCTTAGCGTCATCATAACATAAGATCATAGAAAAGTAGGGAAAATTTGAAACTTTCTTTAAAATATTCAATCGAAAACATTTCATAAAAGCGGAAGTCTTTATTAAAACCTTTGTCTCAAACCATCTATGAATAACATGAATAAAAGTCTTGGGACGTAGCCCATAATAAGTCTAAAACATAGGAAATGACATAAAAGGAACATAGTGGGTTTGTCTTCGAAGCTATGAGGACTCACCAAATGTTCAAGCCTTCTAGATCCTTGAAAACCTAGCCTTCAAAGCAACTCAATCTCTAACACCCTACATTTGGTTAAAATGTAGGCAATTTGCGTTAGCACAAAATATACCAAGTATGAAAGCTAACATACCAACATAAAACATCTCAAAATGGTTAGTCAACATAACACATGATCACAAGAGATAATAACATAAACTCCAATAAAGTATCATAACATCACAAGTCAACATAATGCAATGTTTATGAACATAAGAGCAAAATCATACTTATAGTATAGCCTTAACTTAACCTTCACAATTACATCCTTCAACCATTAGTCTTTCATACTAAAAGTGAACTACTTCATAAGCCACCTCCAAGCATACTTGTGCAGGGTAAGGATAGCGGCCCATACCACCATCCAAGCTAAGTGCCTCTCTTTGGTCATTCTTGGGCATAGTCCACCTTCATAGTCAAGACCTAGGTTTTCATGTCATAAAAGCACTACACTCCTGAGTAACCTCAAGGCACAATTGTCCAATGCATGTGTGGCATCCCATAATCCCACACACACACTAAGCATATCTTGAAGTCACCCTATTCATTTTTACCATTTCTAGGTGTCACTACAGACCTACTTCATATTGACAAGGAACTATCAACTTAAGTCAATCATATCATGGAAGACAACTATAGCAACAATCCAAGCTATGCATACATCACATAAGAGGACACTTTATAAGTAGCTTCAAGTCATACTTATGCCATGTATGAGTGGCATCCCATACTACCACTCACACTAAGTACTCCTTTAGGCTAGCTTACTCAATGCTTACTATTTATCATTCTGGACTATCAAAGAATAGCACTTACTAGGCTAGACCTACCTACCATGGAAAACACCTTACTATGCAATCCAATCTATCCTAGGAAGGATACAAGTATACAAACCTAGCGACCATGCAAACATTCAATAGGATGCAAGCTACCCATAGGGGAGTATGAACCCTCAACCCTTAGCTATCCTTAGGAGAGTATGGTGTCTCAATCCTAAGATACCATGAAATGGTCTTGGCCTAACCAAGTCAAGCTACCATGAAGGCATTTTAACAATGCTAGTTCAAGCTACCCATAAGAGAGTATAAGTCCTCAATCCCAGGCTACCATGCCTATACTAATGCAAGCTACCATAAAAGCATCCTATCAATGCTAGTTCAAGCTAACCTTAGGAGAGCTTAAGTTCTCAATCCCAAGCTACCATCAGATCTACCATCCCAAGCTACATAATTCAACTATCCATGAAGGAATCATAAGACTCAACCTCAATCTATTCTATTCTAACAAGCATGATTCATTTTAGGTGATTAACCATTCACATTCTACAATCAACATACTAGTATAGATAACAATACATACTACTCACAAGCCTTAGTCATAGGCAATTCTAAGCATATTTCAACATAAAGTCCCAACTCTAATCATTTCAATTCATGTTCTATCATACATGCATAAGCCTAATTCAATTCATGATTTCATATTCCCATTCTTGGATAAGTTCTATACATGATAACAACTCAAGAGAATCTATCAAAAATCATCAATTTCTCATCCAAAAGCATAAACCCACATAGATTCAATTATAGGGTTAAATAAGGAATTCACATAAATTCTTCACAATATCATGAATCAACACTAAATTAATCATATATGAGTAGTATCCAACCATTTGGAATCATATCCACCTAAAACCCATACATTGGAAGTAACCCTAGGTTGATTGGGGTTCTTCTTCACAAATTAGGGGAAATTCTAGGGGACTCTATGGGTGGAAGAACCCATATATGAAAAGCTAAACATACCTTTAAACAAAGACCTAGCACAAGCTCTCAACAATAGATTTTGTTCTTGACCCAAGCTTCAAGCTCTATCTTCTTCTTCAATGGAGGTTCTTCTAGAGAGAGAAATATTCTAAGGAGAGGATGAAGTTGGGTTTTCCTAAAATTCTAGGGAGAATGAATTAATTGAGGCAAACTTAGGTCTAATAAGCTTATATAGTTGCTAGCAAAGGAATAAAATGATGTAGGTAAACTTTGGTAAAGAAATAAGGACCCTTAACATTTTAACTTAAAATTTACAAAACTTCACGACTTAACTCTCCCTTTGCACCCCTATGGCTCGCCAAGGGCACTAGGCGACTCGCCAAGTTGACCCTTTGCACGCCCAAGTTTCCAGAAAGGTCCATAATGGGGTTGTTCACTTAGGCGATCTTAGGGTTCGATGGGTGATTCGCCAAGTAGGTTGGCGAGCTATGACTTAGCTCGCCCTTTGTTCCAAAATCAAGGATAAAGGGACAGCCGACTAGGCGACCTTAGGTGCCCTTTGGTGCATCGCCAAGTGACTTGGGTGATCAAACTGCCCAATCGCCAACTAGGCACCTAGGAGAACAAGTTCTCTTTCACTCTAAATTGATAGCTTAGGCCCTTGCTACCCTATACCATTCAATATATAGTCTTCTAAACTACGGGTTCTAACACGTATCTTGACGTTCAACTACTAAGCCCCTCGTTCAAAGTACGGAATGTCTCATCTACGACTCTAATCACATACATCAAACCTTAGAACCGTAGCTTGAGGCTCTAGTTTGGTCTACTAGTTTCTGGGATGTTACAATATCTCCCCCTTGTGAAAATTCGTCCTCGAATGACCTTTCTAAAAACTTGTAAAAGGACACAACTCTAGACTAGAGACTCAAAATGCACGAAAATATTATCTATTCATTTTCAAGAAGGAACTACCGTCTCCTAGCTACAACATGATCAACACACTACATGGAGCCAAAAATGCACATTGACTCAAAGATGCTACAACATGAGGCAAAACAATGCATGTATATCATACCTAACACGACCTACACATCTTCATAAGCATTCATACAAATAAATTATGGCAACACAGAATCATGTAAAGACTTTATGGAATAGGCACACTATCTCCCCCTTGGGAGTAAACCTACACATGCTTTTCTAAACATCATTCATGGAAAGGACAACATCAAGTCCAACATAACAAGTCATTAAAGACAAGAAATCGGGAAATTTTCTAAAACATGAAAGAAACGCATACCGGAAGGGACATGAGGAGATCACTCTTGATCTTCTCTAGATTGGAGAGCATAAAACCTATTCCTCTTTGGAGGCTCATCATCCCCACCACTAGAGAACTTTCTTACCCTCTCTTATAGTAGCCTTTGCCTTTGGGCAATCTTTCTTCATGTGGCCACTCTCACAACATCCATCTCTACCGGCCAAACACTAACCCTCAATACCCCGTGCTCTTTTTCGGGGTGGAATGTCTAGATTTGTCCTTGCAATAACTGCAAAACATCGAAGAAAGTTAGAATTATTTCAAGCAAGAGCACAAAAAAATAGTTACAGACAGACACGCCTAACCGGTCGGCGAGTCGCTGAATCACTTTGGCGAGCTAGATCGGGCTCGCTGAAAGAATTGGCTCTAAAATCTCAGAAAAAGTTGGTATATTTGCGATGGAAAGGCCTTTCGGCGAATTTCCGACAGCATTCGGCGAGCAAAGATCAGCCCGCCGAAAGTTACAGTGCAATTAAGGGTAAGGGGTGCAGACAAAGGGCGATAAAGAAAGACTTTCGGCGACCTCAAGCTTCTCGCCGAAAGTTACAGTACTAGACGTCATATTTAGCATAAAATTAAAGGCGAGATGGGGAACTTGGTGAACCGTTGAGTGGTTTGGCGAGCTTGACCCAGCAGGCCAAATGACCCAACGTGCCTACTTT
>JAJOOR010017516.1:0-36068 GCA_036250505.1 Solanum acaule
GCCCCCCCCCCCCCCCCCCCCCCAATTTTCCAGAGAAAAATGGATAATATTTTTAGAGAATATAAAAGTTTTATCCTAGTATATGTAGATGATATTCTAGTCTTCAGCCATATTCTTAAAACACACTTAGGGCATTTACAAATAGTATTTAAATTATTTGTAGATAATGGGATAATTATTAGTAAGAAAAAGATGGAATTATGCAAAAGCCTCATAAAAATTTTAGGAGTAGAAATTGAAAATGGAAGAATAAAATTACAACCAGACAAATTAGACAACACTAAAGAATTACAAAAATTTCTTGGAATATTAAATTATGCGAGAAAGTTCATAAAAGATTTAGGAAAGGTAGCAGGACCACTATACTCAAAAACAGGAACACATGGACGAAAAACTTTCAATACTGAAGATATAAAATTAGTTCAAAAGTTAAAATAAATGGTTAAAAACATACCAGACCTATCTCTCCCGCTAGAAACAAACTATCCAATAGTAGAAACAGATGGAAGTCTAGAAGGATGGGGAGCAATATTAAAATAAAGAAAAATAAATATGAGGATAAGAAAGAAGAAAAAATATGTGCTTATCAAAGCGGAAAGTACAAAGAAAAAGGAAACATGAGTAGTATAGACGCAGAAATACTAGCAGTCATGTACGGTTTGAACAGTTTTAAACTATACATTATTAATAAACAAGAAATTTTAGTAAGAACTGACTGCGAAGCTATTGTAAAATTTCACCAGAAAATAGACGGAAAAAGTAGTAGTAAAAGAAGATGGTTAAATTTTTTAGACACTATATCTATATACAATATTTCCTTAGAACACATAAAAGGAAAAGATATCTCTTTAGCAGATCAACTCAGCAGACTTATGAAAACTAATTATTTATTTTCAGAATGAGTACATGAAAGGGTAAGGACAGGGCCTCCAGTTCAAATAGCACTAAAGACAAAGACTTGTATTTACAAACGCTATTAAGAAATACTTTATATCAACCTCAGCCAAGACTAGAAGAAGCAAGACTGAACAAACGAGCATGGAAAGACTATATTTTGGGAAGCAGAATCTAATATTCTATCCTCCATCAAATTTAAGTTTCAGAGTTAAACCAGAAACAAAGATAGATAAACCGCAAAGATGCTTGATAGACAACCTACGGATAGCATACAACACAGTTCCAAGAGACAACAATTACTTCATTTCAGTATTAAATTCATTAAGCCATTACTTTACAGACAAAAATGAAGACAAAAAATTTAGATTCTATGTAGTAGTTCAAGGAAGATTGGCAGGCATTTTCCAGACATCGATCAAGGTAATAGACTCAATCAAAGACTTTCCAACTCCCCTTTTCAAAGAGTTTAATGATTTAAATGAGGCACTAGATACGCAAGAGGAACACTGGGACCAAACTATTTCATAAGCCCAGCCTTAAGATAAACTACAACCCCTTTCTTACAATACAACATCAGAAAAGATACAGACAAAATTATTTTATGTGACCACTGCTCTTCAATGACCGAAGGATTTAAAAGACTAAACCAAACCATTGAGAGACTAGAGAAAGAAAAAGAAAAAATGACCCAACATATTCATTTCTTACAAGAAAAAATAAAGACTTTACATTTTAGCACCAACCAAGGTATACCATTACAACTAAAAGACCATCCAGATGGATCAAAGAGTTCTCCATCTCATTTTAAAATGGATAAAATGGGTGTACATTCCCCAAAAAATGTAGAAAAAGCTACTGTATCATCTAAGGGTACAACTAGTCCCGTTCAAACGGTAGCGGGTAAAGACTCATCAAATCAGTTGATGGCTGACACTTTGCCAAAAAGTGTGAGAATTCTACCGGCTAGTTTCAATGCCCCAGGACCCTCAGAACAAAGAAAAAAGAACAAAGGTTTCCTACTAAAGAGAAAAAAAGACAAGAAAATTGAAAAAATAATACAAGATTCTCTCCACAAATTTCTCGACGAGAAAACTAAAGAAGTTGTACGTGAATACCCAAATCCAGAACCAAAGACTGCAGACACTGAAGAATCAGGAAGTAACGAAAACAATCCCTCGTTAGAGCAGTTCACCCAAGACCCAAACGAAGATGACGACTCCGGAATGAGTTTTGATTCCGTGGCACTACACAATCTAGACACATAGAAAATACGCAAGCAATGACGACCACAAGAATAAGACAAAAAAGCATAGGTAAGAACTGGTGTCATAAGCCACTACTTTAACGACACAATAAAGAAGACACCACTCCTCAGAAACGGACAAGAAAAAGGACAATTATTTTGAAAAAGTCTTTCAAAACCATGTGACGATGGGGCCCAAAGAGCACCGGGCAGGAAAGGAAAGATTATTTCAACATTTGAAATCCGGATCTTTTCCTATAAATAGAGACCATTTACAAGAAGAAAGACAGAGCGAAGAAAAGAGCATTCAGAGATAATAGAAAGATTAGTTTACGAGTTTTTGGAGTTTCAAATTTTAGATATTTTTCAAAAAAAAAAAAGAGAGTGAAGTAAGTTGTTTGTGTACAAAGAGTGGGAGTATTTACTTTCTCGTAGCTGCAAGGTCACCCAGGGACTCCCGAAAGGGAAACCTCATTCCGACCATTATCATGTAAGTAGTTATCAGTTTATTTCTAGATCTTAGTATGTTTCTCCCTATAGTATGTACTGTTATTATGTATAATATGATGTTTAATACTATGTTGTTCATATACTATTTAAATTACTCTTAGTAAATGGTTAGTTCTTTACCTTCTTAGTAACCCTGATGGATTAACCTGTAAAGTCCTAGGGAAGTTGAAAGTCCGCTATGGTCAGGGAATTGAAAGGACTATGTATCCCAGGGTGTGGTTAAAGAAGCAGGTGCTAAGAATATGGGTTAAAGAAAAGAGATGAACAGAGTAACAAAAAAAAAATTGGGAGAAATTACTTAGATTTAGTAAAGAAAACTACTAAACAAGATAAAGGAAGCAGGAAGAGGGAGTACTGAGTAGGATTTTACAACCTAATTTACAAACGCAGCCTACCCCAGTTTAATTTTATTAAATATTCTATCAATTTATTTAAACGTATTTATTTGGTATCATAGCTACGTTAAAATCATGTAAGACCAACTACATACTCATTAACTAGTTAGTTATATGCCATCTAGAATATATAAAAGAAAGGCCTCGACCCTACGAAAGACAGATAATAATAGATCAGGAATACTATTGGTATCTTTTACGCATAAAAGAAAACTATTCTAATATATACGATTTTCTAATCGAATAAGACAAAAAAGCATAGGTAAACACTGATGTCATAAGCCACTATATATATATAAGTGTCACATGTTAGCACCACAAAATTTCTTCATTTTTTCTGTTTTAAAAATTAGTTGTAATTTTCAATTTAAATTTAAAAATAAAAAAATCAATCTATATTTTAAGCGAATTCTTTTAATAATTAGAAAGTTACCACAATCAATATAACTCTTCTCTATTTAAAATTGATTCTTTAGGTGATTAATATTTAAATTAACTCGTGTACTTGTTAGTAAGTGGGCTAATATTCGGGTAAGTTCATAGGTTTGTTTTTCTTAACTTAGTTTTTGTCTTTTTTATTTTTAAATATAAAAAGATTGAAGATATGAAACTTTTTAGGCTATAAGTTGTTTTTAAATTTATAATATAGCAGTTTAGTATTACTAAATATTTTTTATTAACTTTATTTTATTTTTTGAAAAAGAAAATCAAATCAAAAAGATTAACATAAATTAAAACATGAGGAATATAAGTTTTTTAAAAACTGAGGATATTTATAAACAATATTCATTATTAAATTTTTTTAAAAAAAACCTCCTTGTTCAAAATTTGTAAAGTTCAAAATATTTGATTTATGTCTAAACTAACTACCCCAAACCCTCAACTACATTCCCCTTTCCCGGGGGATAAAGATAAAGCAACATAAAAAAGAATTTGATAAAAGTATTTATGTAAGAGTTAGTGTTTCAATTAATTTTGAAACAAATTTATCTGTTAATAGTTTTGAAATAACAAAATACATGAATGTAAGTTGTAACATTCATTTTTGTTTTAATTCTACATTATAGATTTTTGTAAGATACTTTTAAAACTCTACGTTATAGGTTTATGAAAGTTATGTTTTTCTTTTCAATTCATGAACCTGTAATAAATGTCATTAATTAAAAGTCTTTTCTTACAAAACTTTTGTCATATATATTTTTTTCTTTTGGTTGAAAAGATAAGCACTCAAAAAAGACTATTTTCCCTTGAATAACATTTGTGAGACATTAATCAAAAGGTGAAATCACCAATTCAAGAATAGAAGAGCAACATTCTTGAATGCTACTTGTTTTGTGGCTTAGTTGAATCCCGAAGAAAGAGTAGTTATTTATTCTTCCGTTTTCTCATGGGAGATACTCCAACTATCTTCAAGAAACATATTAATGTTCCTCTAAGACAAACAAGTTTTATTTTGAATTCCTTATATTTTTCTTGTTCTTGTTCAGTTGTTCTAACAATTTGAAGATAGTTGTCTCTATGGCATTCGCATCAATAACAAACAGTGGTTTAAATTTGCCTAATCCTAATTTTAAAATATTTGATGGCAAAGACTTTCCTAGATGACGTGGAAAGATGGAATTCTTTTTAAGATGATTAAAGTTGGCATATGTTCTTGAGAAATCTTGTCCTGAGGCTCCCAGTTCTGAGGTAGCAACGGACGAGACTACTTTAATTAAAGAACAAATTGTCAAATGGTAAGATGATGATTACTTATGCAAGAACTATATTCTTGGAGGAATGTCCAATACATATTATGATCAATATTATATTAAGTGCAAATTTGCTAAGGATATTTGGGATACTCTTAAAGCTATCCATTTAGCCGAAGAGGCGAGTTCAAAGAAATTTCTTGTTTCAAATTATATGGAGTTCAAAATGGTTGATGACAAGTCAATCACTGAACAAGTACAAGAATTTCAACTTATAGCTAATAAAATTGCTATATCTGGAATTGATCTTGATGAAATCTTTCATGTTGGTGCTATTGTCTCAAAACTTCCTCCATCTTGGAAGGAGTACAGAAGCAAACTCTTACACAAGAAGAAAGATTTGACTCTTGAACAATTATTGCAGCACTAACAAGAAACACGATACCATGACAATAACATCTTGAAGGAACCCATCATGAAAGCTCATGTTGTTGAAGAAAAATCGATCAAGAAGGAACCTACCAATAATAAATTTTGTAAGGCAAAGAAGAGTAAAAATTTCAAGCGTACTAATTCCAATTTTAAGTTGAATGAAAGTTATCATTGTCATAAAATTGGTCACTATGCACGTGATTGTAAAATTCTTAAAGCTGAAAAGAAGAAAGAAAAGGCAAATAACAATACAAAAAATGAACTGGTGGCACCGGTCACAGAAGCATTTGAAGCGGGAGATAAAGTGGAATGGTGGATAGATACTGGTGTAACTCGTCATATATCAGGAGATAGAAATTCTTTCACAACCTATGAATTAGTGGGGGGCGATAAAGTTTTTCATATGGGAAACTCATCCTCTGCTAAGGTTGTGGGAAAATGAACTATTGAACTAAAATTCACTTCCGAAAAGATGATCACATTGATAGACGTATTGCATGTTCCTGATATTCGCAAGAACTTGGTGTTAGGTACGCTTCTTTCGAAGCATGGTTTTAAAATAATTTTTAGGCAGATATATTTATTTTGTCTAAACAAGGCATGTTTGTTAGAAAAGGTTATGCTAGAAATGGAATGTTTAAACTCAATATTGAAAATGAAAATATTTTTGCTTATGTTGTGGAGTCTTTATATTTATTACATGAACGTCTTGGTCATGTGAATTTTTGTCCCATTCAACTTATGGTGAAAATGGATTAATTAAAGACTGTGGAAAGGAATCAAGGATCATGTTGTGTAATGATCCATTTGGTCATTTTGAGTACTAGAGCTTTTTATTTCATAAAATACTCTTTCGATAGATTTTAAATGATTGTTTTGGACTATTCGTAACTACAATTATAGAATTAATGAGATAGTTTTTATAATTTATTCAGTTGGTGGTTAAGAAAAATAACATTAGAGTTAATTGGCCACTTCTACCTCTCCCATAATTAGGCTTAAAAATAATTAGGGGTTCCATCTTATGTTAGAAACTCAAGAAAACGTCAACTACGGCGATACAATTTGCAGAGAGGCGGACAAGTGCTTCATGTAAATCCAATATGTATTTTGTGAATATGAACAAAGATTTTATGATTATTATTATACTATTGTTATTAGACGAGAAATTGAAAAGAACGAGATTTCAGTGGTAGTGTTAGGTTGAAGTTTGGTGATTAATGGCGTTGGGTGTTGGATTGTTGGAGACAAACTTGTCTCCCACTGACTGGTTAATTTCCAGTTAGATTATTTAATTGAGTTAGGAAAATTGTCGTAGGAATCATGATAATGATAAGATGGGTCACACTTACTCCCTCATCCCTAATTACATGTCCACTTTTTCTTTTATAGTTGTCCCTAATTACTTGTCCATTTGACAAATCAAGAAAGGACAAATTTTTTTTACCTATTATACCCTCAATTAAATGACTAATTACTTTTAAAAATGTAGAACTTTTCATCCACTTCATAATTAATAGGGGTAAATGGTAAACTCACTATATCATTAATTATTTTTTTAATATGTGTGTCAATTCAAAAGTGGATAAGTAATTAGGGACAGAGGAGTATATTCTAAATAAATAACTGAATTTCCTTTAAGTTTCGATGTTAGTTCTTAAATCTAGGGGACAAACTTTGGTGGGTAATTATTGCCATTTAATAATCCAACATTTAAGAATGAGGTGTATAGTTTATTATCATAAGTAAGTTAGTCTGCAATTTATTGTTGTAGGCGACACTCGCAGTCAGTTAGCTTAGCTTTAATTTTTCGCTATTACGATATAATTTATATGTTGAAAGATGGAAATAAGTAATTAAAGATTAGGTGTATGGAATTATTTAAATTTCATTAAAGTTATGCTAATTGGAGGAATTAAGATTTACCCTTAGGTTTGAACTTTAGGAAATTGATTAAAGAATTAGGTGAGTTTTTGGGGTCTAGGCTAGACATAGAATGATATGAGTGTTTATAGACTTGTTAACTTACAAATTATGCATATATACTTGATAGATTAGAAAGTTTCGGAGGCATTGAGGAAAGGAAAAGTATTGGAGAAGTAGCTTATTTCACTTCGGTTCTTCAGTGGAGGTAGGTTATGGTTTATTACATTTGATAGATAGACTCTTAATAGTAATTGATATGCATTGAGTGATATTGTAAAGTTCTCTATGTACTTGATTGTGTGATTGTGTGGCTTGGTTGTGTGGTTTTGTGATTGGTTTGAAATTTTGAGACCGTGAAATTTATAATCTTGAACCCTCTCTATCGAAGTGATGCATGATATTATTGGATTGGATGCCACGAGCCGACATGATATTATTGGATCGGGTGTCACGTTCCGACACGTTAACATTAAAGGAAAACATATATATATATATAACGTAATGTACTCAATTTCAAAGAACTCAATTCTCAAAATAGCTTGGTTTGGTTGCCTGAGTCCTCATGTGTGATTTTGATATTGTTGACTCATTACGTACTTACTTTAGTGTTGTTGTCACTGGTCCATGTTGTTTGTTGCTTGCTACCTGCGAAGTGTCATAGTTGATTTTATACTATTATTCATTGCATATTAGTTTCTATTTTGGGTTGGCCGATGATACCTACTCAGTACATGTTTCTTGTACTGACCCCTATTTGTGTTTTCTTCGTTTTCTTTTGTGGAGTGCAGCAAGTGTACCATCGACTTCGACTCGCCCTCAGTTCTAGCCAGTCTCCAGCACATCAGATTTCAGGGTGAGCTATTCCTTCTAGCTCGTGCTGGATTCTCTCAGTCATGGCATGATGTCCTTAAATTTCAGGCATAAACCATCTTATTTACTTATTTTGGTGCCTTCAATACTCTTAGACTTGGTATTTTGAGAACAGATGTCCTTGATGTGATGACTTTCAGGTTTTGGGGATAATATGTAATAGACTTTAGAGGTTTATTTGATTGGTTACTTGAATAAGTTTTGAGCTTCCGCATTATTGTTGTTATTCGTAGTTGAATTATTGATAAAATTTGGGGTTGAATTCGTTGGTTCACTCACTTAGGAGGTTAACTATGGGTACCACTCATGACTAGTTTTGGGTCGTGACATGTTGCTAAATGTATTACTTGTAGTAAATGTAAAATAACAAAGAAACCTTTTAAGTCTGTTGAAAGGATATCCACACTTTAGTAGTTAATCCATACTGAGATTTATGAGATGGTTTGTTCATCACGTCATGGAAAGAGATATTTTATAACTTTCATTGACGATTACTCAAGGTATACATGTCTTTCCATTAAAAAACAAAAGATGAGGCATTTGAGACTTTTATAAAATATAAAGCAGAAGTTGAAAATAAATTGAATTTGAAGATTAAATAAATTAGATCTGACAGAGGAGGAGATTATTTAAAATCAGATTTTATTGATTTTTGTGAAAAAGAAGGCATTGAGAAATAATTGACTGTCTTATACACCACAACAAAATGGTGTAGCAGAAAGAAAAAATAGATTTTTCATCGAAATGGTTAACTCTATGCTTTATGGATCTCGTATCACTGAAATATTGTGGACTGGAGCCTTATTATTTGCATGTCATATTTTGAATCGAATTCCTTTCAAGAAACATGATTCATCTCCATATGAACTTTGGAAGAATCGAAAGCCAAATATAAATTATTTTAAAGTATGGGATTGTTTGGCTCATGTTAGATTACCAGATCAACATTTGACTAAGATTGAATATATAGGAGTAAATTTATTGGTTATTCACAAACCAGTAATATAGATTTATGAATCTTCAGACCCCATGCCCTCACATAATTATTGAATCGTTGCATGTTAACTTTTTTGAGCATATACTTCCTAAGAAAAAAGAATCTTTGGAACAAGATACAAGTTTTCTATATCTCCTCTTAAAAGGAAAATAGTTGAGCCTTTGGAAGAAAGTCAACCAAGACGTAGTGCAAGATCAGCCAAACCAAGAGATTTTGGACCTAATTTTCAAGTCTATTTAGTTGGAAAGGATCCTGAAAGTTATGCTGAAGCAATGTCTTCACATGATGCTCCTTTCTGGCGTGAATCTATTGATGATGAAATGCACTCTATTATGTCAAATAATACATGAAATTTATCAGAACTCCCTCCTGAATGTAAGTCTATTGGTTGTAGGTGGATCTTTAGAACGAAATTGAAATGTGATGATATCTTAGCTAAGTACAAAGCTTGCTTGGTAGAAAAAGGTTTTACTCAATTAAAAGATATTGATTATTTTGATACCTTTGCACCAGTAGCTCGAATGACTTCTATTCGACTCTTGATTGCTATAACCGCAATTCATAGTCTGATAATACATCAAATGGATAAAGACTACATTTCTGAATGGAGATCTCGATGAAGAAGTTTGCATGAAACAACCAGAAGGATTTGTCCTAGTCAAGAACACAAAGTTTGTAAGCTTTTTAAATCTCTTTATGGATTAAAACAAGCTCCAAAACAATGGAATGAGAAATTTAGAAGAGTAATGATTTCTAATGGCTACTCAATCAATGGTGGTGATATTTGCATATTTAGCAAATTTCAAGAAAAAATTGATGTTATAATTTGTCCTTATGTAGATGATATGTTGATCTTTGAAACTGACAGTGAAAGAGTCACAGAAACAAAATATTTTCTAGCTTCTCAATTTGAAATGAAAGATCTTGGAGAAGCTTATGTAATTTTGGGCATTAAAATCATGAGATCAGCGAATGGCTTAACTCTTACTCAATCAAGTTATATTGAGAAAGTTCTAAAAGGGTTTGGTCACTTTGACGACAAACTTGCTCCTACACCATTTGATCCTAGCATCAAACTAATGCAGAACTCTAGTGATGTTCTTGATCAGCTAACATATTCTTAGATTGTTGGGAGTCTTATGTATGTCATGCATTGTACCGGGCCGGATATTGGTTATGCAGTAGGAACTTTGAGCAAGTTTACTAGTAATTCTGGAGTTGAACATTGGAATGCCTTAATTCGCGTTTTAAGACACCTGAAGGGTACAATTAATGTTTGCCTACATTATTCTACATTTCTAGCTATTCTTGAAGGCTATAGCAATGATACTTGGAATTCTGATCTGAATGACTCTAAATCTATTACTGCTTGTATTTCACTTTGGCTGGAGCAGCGATCTCTTGAAAATCAAAGAAGCAGAAATGTATTACTCAATCAACCATGGAGTCAAAATTTATAGTTATGTCTTCTGCTAGAGAAAAAGTTGATTGGTTGTGATCTATGTTGATAGATATTCCTTTGTGGAGTAAGCCAGTACCACCTTTAACTATCTATTGTGATAATCAAGCTGCTATATTTCGGGCTGGAAGTGATTGCTACAATGTCAAATCGAGACATGTTCGTCTCAAAAACAATCATGTGAGGAGATTATTGGAGGAAGGCATGATATCGTTTCAATATGTGAAGTCCAGGTTTAATTAGAGGATCCTTTGTCTAAAGGGTTAGGCAAAGAGTTGGTGGTGGAAACTTGTAATGGGATGGGAATAAAGCCTGTTGTAAATTAATTATACTTTATGGTAACCCTACCTAATGATGTAATCTTGGGTTAAAAGGGAAAAACAAGTAAAGTTATTGTAACTCCCCGTGCCTACACCCTGGGAGGGACTGGCACTAGAGAACCATTGTTGGCCCCAAGCGAACCCTTTGCCTGGCTAGACTCTCAGCGGAAGCTTTTAAGCATTATAAAAGAAATCAAATGCAACTCTACTCAACTGTCTCAAAATAACTTAGAACGTTTAAAGATAAACATTCAACTTAGCCAAAGTGGAAACTCAAGTCTTAACATAAACAATTGAAAATGGAAAAACTAAAGAAATATAACTAACTGTCTATGAAGCCTTTAAAACTATATGGGATGTCGGGACAAGACCCCCGATCTCCTAACAGTTGAAAATACTAAAATAATGTAAAAAAGGATCCTCAAGAATGCAAGGAGGCTCACAAAATGACTCTGAATGCTCAACTGGATCAACGAGGAGCTGGATGCTTATCCTGGTTACCTGTATCTACATCATAAAACGATGCAAGCCAAATGAAATCAATACATTGAATGTACGAGCATGTGAGGGGAATTCTAAAACAAGACATAAGCTTGAGAGGAAAGAACTTACCTTGTATCAACTCAACTCATTTCAATATAAAGCAATAATGAAGATGCAATATAAAGAAAAAAACATTAAAAACATAAAGGTAATAACTCAGTGTATTGAAAAACACACAATAACTTAGTTTGTATATGAAAATACAAATAACTCTGTGCATATAAGAATACAAAATATCTATGTGGGATTTTATCTAATCGACAACCATCTCTATGAGCTTAAGTGATGGTATAGTATTTTGCCTCACGCTGCTAGGGTCATCCTATACCTTGTCGGGGGAATAGAACCTAACTCACTAAGTGGATCCACTAGTCTATGCTAAAATCATTAAGGTATGATCTTTGAACTTGAATATGTCCCCAAATCGGTGCTCAATACTACTTCCAAATATACTACCTCATATGTTTAAAAACATAACTCTTTCTCTAGTTTAAGATTATTGCTAAAACATTAGCTCGAAAGCTTTCTTGGAAATCGATGTTTCCTCTCTTGTTTGAAAGTGAAAACATTTTAACTCTTGGGAATACTTAGTTGCCATATACTCTTTGAAGAAATGAACTTCACTCTTGCTCTTACTCAACTCAATGCTCAAGTCTTTAAAACAAGTTCAAAACAATTGTAAACGACTTTTGAAAGGCTCTAAGAACTCTTTAGACTTGACTCTTCACTTTCCTTGTATTTGAATTATGGATTCAAGGTTCATGATCTCATGTTATGGATGATCTCTTGATGTTTATATGTACATTAAAGTGTAGAAATCAAATAGAAAACATACGTACAATTCAAGGAAACTCAAATGGAAAGAAGTGGGAAAGGGTAGAAGAGACCCTGGTGTACTAAGTGGCACCGGGCGCCAGACCTAAAACTACAGAACCTGGGTTGGGGCAATCTTAGTGGCGCGGCCACCCAGAGCCTAAACTTCAGACACTGGTGTGGGGTGCTCTAAGTGGTGCGGCGCCCCACGTCCCTGTCCAGAAATCCCCAAATTTTCTTGCTCGTTTTTCAACTCTAAACCCTCTAGATTTGATTGGTTTCTTCCCCAAACACTTAGATTTGAATACACAACCAAAGTATACAAGAATCTACTCAAAAACAGCCTTAAATCTCATGCAATTAACTCAAAAACTTCTCCAAAACTCAACAATCAAGATTCAAACGAAACTTTCGAAAAAGTTCATCAAGAACTCAAAAAATTTTCTTTCAAGAACACAAATACGCTGAATTAAATGTGATTAGCGCGTGGGTGAACAAACCTAATGCTATGTGATCTCACATACCTTGTAGGGATTAACCCTTGGCAAAATCCACAAGCTAAACTTCAAGAACGAGGCGAATTCGTGCTTCTCCTCTTTTCTCCTCTTCTCTTCTTTTCTCTTCTCTCAAAACCCTAGCATAATTTTATAAAGTGCAAACTAAACCAAATCAGCTTAGACCCCAATTAAATTACTAAAAATGAATTTAATTAATTGGGTAGTGAAAACACCAAAATACCCTTCTAAAATCCGACTTCAAACGGGCATATCTCCCTCATATGAACTCGAAAATGAGAAAACTCGGTGGCGTTGGAAAGATAATTCAAAGACCTTTGATATAGTATCTTGTAGCCCACCTAACACATACTGTTCTAGGAGTTATGGTCGTTCGAGGTTGACCCAAAACTCATACTTAGCTTAACTTGTCAAAATTTCCAAATTTCATTATTTCCAAAAATGGTTTCTTTCTAATTCTAGTTCTTTCAAATAGCTAGGTGTTACAATATCTCCCCCTTGGGAACATTCGTCCTCGAATGAGATTACTCTTAGTAGTCTAAGGGTGTAACATCTAACATCTAGCTCAAACACCCAACAAGAAAAATTTAAATACAACATGCCAACTTAAAATAAATGCCAAGAAAAGGGTATGTGCCTTAATTTGGAACTTCTCCGGATTCGAAGAGATGTGGGTATCTCTTCTTCATATCCTCCTCAGCTTCCCAAGTAGCTTCCTCAACAAACTGATTTCTCCACGGAACTTTGACTGATGCTACTTCTTTAGTTCTTAACTTGCAAACTTGGCGATCTAGAATCTGAACAACAATCTCCTCATAAGATAATATATCCTTAATACCAATATCTTCAATAGGTATGATAAGTGAAGGATCGCCCATACACTTCTTCAACATAGAAATGTGGAATACCAGATGAACCGCTGCTAACTCTTGTGGTAGCTCTAACTCATAAGCTACATTGCCAATCCTCTTGAATATTCTGTAAGGACCAATATATCGGGGACTAAGTTTCCCCTTCTTACCACATCTGATAACACCTTTCATGAGTGAAACTTTCAAGTAAACCCAATCATCTTCTTCAAACTCTAAGTCTCTTCTCCTAACATCAGTATAGGATTTTTGACAACTCTACACTATTTTCAATCTCTTTTGATTAACCTTCACTTTTTTCATAGCTTGATGCACTAAGTCTTGTCCTATTAACCCACTTCACTAACTTCAAACCATCCAATAGTAGATCTGCATCTTCTTCCATAAAGAGCCTCGTACAGAGCCATTTGGATGCTAGAGTGGTAACTATTGTTATAAGCAAACTCTATGAGAGGTAGGTGATCATCCCACTTACCCTTCAAATCAATCATGTAAGCTCTCAACATATATTCTAAAGTCTGAATGGTGCGCTCTGCTTGACCATCAGTTTGAAGATGAAAAGCAGTACTCAAGTTCACTTTCGAACCCAAACCTTTCTGGAATGACTTCCAAAATTATGCAGTAAATTGGGCACCTCTATCTGAAATAATCGATACCAGAACTCCATGAAGTCTGAATACCTCTTGAATATATAACTTAGCATAACCCTCTGCTGAATGGGTAGTCTTTACCGGCAAAAAGTGGGTTGATTTAGTCATTTGATCTACAATCACCCAAATGGAATCATGTTGTCTGCGAGACCTTGGTAACCCTATGATGAAATCCATATTGATTATATCCCACTTCCATTCTGAAAGATCTATATTATGAGTCATACCACCGGCCTCTGGTTCTCTACCTTAACTTGTTGTCAATTCGGACACTTAGCAACAAACTCTGCAATGCCATTCTTCATACTACTCCACCAATAAGCTTATCTCAAATCACGATACATCTTTATGGAACCCGAATGGATAGAATATCTGGAGCTATGAGCTTCCTCCATGATCCTCTCTTGAAGTTCATCCACCCTTTGCTCATACGATCTACCTGGTACCTCAATACTCCATCTCCAACCTTGTTCAAAAGCCATAACTTTTTGCTTATGAACATTCGCCTTCAATTCAAGAAAAATAGGATCTTGCTCTTGTTTCTCTTTAACTTTAGACATTGATGATGATTTTGCCCGATTCATCACCACTACTCCTCCTTCGTCGGACTCCCATAATCGAACTCCTAATTGTGCAAGTCTATACACCGCTTTTGCTAACTCTTTCTTATTTTCCTCAAAATGGGCGGTAATACCCATAGACAATCTACTCAAGGCATCAACAACAACCTTACACTTACCTCGGTGATATATAATACACATGTCATAATCCTTGAGTAACTCTAGCCACCTTCTCTGTCTGAGATTAAGCTCTTTCTGACTAAACACATACTGAAGGTTCTTGTGATTGGTGAACACATCTACATGAACACCATAAAGATAATGACGCCATATTTTCAAAGCAAATACTACGAAACCAACTCTAAATCATGGGTTGGGTAGTTTTTCTTGTCAACCTTAAGATGTCTTGAGGCATATGCTATAACGTTGTCATTCTGCATTAACACACAACTCAATCCCACTCTGGACGCATCACAATATACTACAAAACCTTGTGTATCCTCTGGTAAGGTCAATATTAGGGCAGTAGTCAACCGCCTTTTCAATTTCTAAACGCCTTTCTCACAAGCTTTAGACTATTGAAACTTAACTGTTTTCTAAGTTAACTTAATCAAAGTAGATGAAATGGATGAAAATCCCTCGACGAACCTTCTATAATAGCCAACCAATCCCAAGAAGCTCCTAATATCAGTTGGAGATATGGGTCTAGGCCAATTCTGCATTGCCTTTATTTTCTGAGTATCAATTCTAATTCAATCACCAAAAACAATATGGACTAAGAATGCCATAGACTCAAGAAAAAATTCACACTTAGAAAACCTAGCATATAACTCCTTATCCTTTAGAGTTTGGAGACTATTTTGAGATGACTAGCAAGATCTTCCTCATTCCTCGAATAGATTAGAATGTCATCAATGAATATACTATAACAAACATATCCAAATAAGGCTTGAATACTTTGTTCATAAGGTCCATGAATGTTGCAGGAGCATTGGTCAAACCAAAGGACATAACTAGGAACTCATAGTGACCATAGCGGGTCCTGAAAGCTGTCTTGGGGATATCACTTTCTCTTACTTTCAACTGATGATAGCCAGATCTGAGGTCTATCTTAGAAAAACAAGTGGTACCCTGAAGCTGATAAAAAAGATCATCAATTCTCGGAAAAGGATACTTATTCTTGATTGTAACCTTCTTCAACTTACAGTAATCTAAACACATTCTAAGAGAACCATCTTTCTCTCTCACAAATAATACCAGAGAGCCCCAACGTGATGCATTTGGTCGAATAAAACCTTTCTCTAGGATATTTTTCAACAACTCTTTTAACTCTTTCAACTCTGCTAGAGCCATTCTATATGGAAGAATAGATATAGGATCAGAATGGGGAAGAATATCTATACTGAAATCTATTTCTCTATCAAGAGGGACTCCAGGAAGATCATTTGGAAAGACTTCTGGAAACTCACTAACAACTGAAACTGATTGAATAGGAGATGTCTCAACACTAGAGTCATTAACTCGAACTAAGTTATAGCCACAACCCTTGGAAACTAGCTTTCTCGCGTTAAGGTATGAAATAAAATGACCCTTAGGTACTTCTTGTTACGACTCGGAAAACTAGTAGGTGAAAGTAGAGCCTTACGAGTGTGTTGTTGAGTTTTATATGGGGTTTTGTGTTGTGAAATGAGTTCCCGAGTTAAATTTGAGGGGTTTAGTGGTTAAACGTCAAGGTAAGACTCCCCAAGGACCAACCAAGGGTCCTTGAGGAGGACCCTAAAGTCTAACCCCCAAAGCTTCCCAAAGAAAAACAAAAGTTGTCAAATATCCAAGGACCTACGGATGGGACCTACTCCCCGTAGGTCCATCCACGCCTCGTGGGGGTGGTCCGTAGGTCAAGGGCTCCAAATGGTGAGTTTCTGACCTAAACTACAGACCTGTAGGATGGGGCGTGAGCCCACTTATGGTTCGCAGGTCTAGGGCCTTAGGTCACCACTGAAATCTGCCCAAACTCGGCCACTTGAGGGGGAACTTAGTAAATTCCTAGGGTGGTTATATTAGTTAGGGGTCGGTTTATTTTGATTATTTAGAGTTAGTTAAGGACTTTTAAACTATTAAACACCCTTTATCAATTCATTATTGCCAAAACTCAAAATTAGAAACTACCTCCTCTCCAAATAATTCTCTCTTTAGAAACCACCATTGGAGAAGAAGAAATCAAGGTTTGGAGCTCAAGATTTGATCTTTCTCACTCAATTTGTAGAGTCTCATCAATAAAGGTATGGTAGTCTTCATCCTTTGTTAAGTTTCATCCAAGGAGTCCCTTCAAAATATGATTTCAAAGTTTCCAAAAGTTAGGGTTTCAATCTAAGGATGGGTTCAATTTCAAAACATTTTCAAAGTTTATATATGATGAATTATGATTGAATTGATGAATTAATGATGAATTATGATGAATTTCCCCCATGAACCCATGATTCCACCAAAATACTAAATTGGATGTCTGTGATTTGGGATTGATTGATCATAGAAGTATGTGAAGAGATTAAGTCTATATTGATTTAGTTTTATTGAATTATGTCATTATTAATGTCTAAATTGTAGTATACTAGGTGTGTTGGTTGATTGTTATTCATGGCCTTGAAGGGCAATTTATGAAGGTTGATGTATGATTATGATGCTTATATTTATGTTTTGTGATTGCAATAAAAGTAATGTGATTATGGCTATAATGCAATGGTAGTGTTGTTGAAAGATTGTTTTCATTATACACACTCACACACTCATGAATGAAGAATGAATGAAGTTTCTATGATTATGTTAATGATGATGTGTTGATTGAAAGGCTATTCTCAATTGTACACTAATGAATGATATTGACATTTGTATAAGGACTTTCTAACAATATGGGGATTCTTAGTTGAAAGGCTATTCTCACCTTTGAATATATGAGCTATCTTAATGAATGAATGTTGGGTTTGAGATGGATACTCATCCATAAGTTGAGGCGAGGGTATTTAGTAACTATCTCTTATTCCGTAATAATGAACTAAAGTAATGAATGTTAAGGACTCCGTGGGGAATAATGCTAAGCACCAAGTGGATATGGCTTGAGATGGATGCTCATCCGTGAGTTAAGGCGGGGTATCTAGTAGCAATCTCTTGAGATGGATGCTTATCCGTGAGTTGAGGTGGGGTATCTAGTAGCAATCTCCCTATCCCATAACTATATGCCCTCATAGGTTATAGCTAGTGTATCCACCTAAGCTAAAAGTAATGGTCCTAACTTAGGCAAGTAGGAATCCCTTTTCCGGTGTGGGCAACATCGGGATTCAATGATTTGCTCACATGGTCTATGTCGGTTAAGGTTTACCCCCAAAATGAATGATAATGACCTATGCCTTCTCAAGAATGCACTACTTAGTGTGGGTGGGGGTATAGGTCTTAATCCATTCATTGCACAAATAGGCTTTGAGAGTAGTCATGGTGTGTTCCTTTATGTTATAATGTTGTAATATTTACGTGTAACAACTCGAAAATTGGTAAGTTGAACAAGAGCCTAAACGTAAGAGTTAACATCAATGGTTAAGGGTAAGGGCCAAGGATTTTGGGTGAGAGCAATGGCTAGGGGGCCAAGGCTGCCTAAAACATGCCTAGCCATTGCCCACCATGAACACGAGGGTCTTCACGACCCGTGGTGCCACCCGTGGTAGGTGAGGCAGTAGCTTCACAAAGCTGCCCAAAATAGGGACCCTCTCCACGAGCCACTAGATGGCTTGTGAAGGCCACCACAGGTCGTGGGAGGGGTCGTGGTTATGAGTTATATTTTTAGGGGTTAAGGGGTGGCAAGCTAGGCTACTGGTTAAGGGCCAAGGGCATCACAATGGTCGGTGAAGCCCACGCGGACCGTGAAGTCGTTCGTGAAGGGTTTTCATTTGACTTAGAGTGTAGGGTCAACTTCAAATGATGATATCTCTTAGCTCAAAACTAATTAGGTGGTCCATTACCTATCCAATTAAAGGTCTCTGAGTCCTCTTTCCAACGCCACCGAGTTTTCCCAATTCTGATCTCGGAGTAAAATGTTATGCCCGAAATAGTGAAGCACTATCAGGCTGGAAATTCTTCACGACCCGTTTGACGGGCCGTGGTGATGATGACGGTCCGTGAAGGCGTCCATCAGGCCATTTCGACAGTTAACAATCAGGTAACTTATTGGGTCTTTTCCTAATCGTTTTAACTCAAAGTTATGTCATTTTTCCCAAGCCTAGGACGCCTATGTAAGTCATTTTAACCCCAAAACTCACCCAATTAAGTCATTTATTTTAAAACCCAAATGAAACCCAAAAGAGTTCATCTTCTCCAAAACAATTCTCTCTATAGAAACCACCATTGGAGAAGAAGAATTCAAGGTTGGAAGCTCAAGATTTCATCTTTTCTCTTCAAATTCATGAAGTTTTCTCAATCAAGGTATGGTAGTCTTCATCCTTGATTAAGTTTCATTCAAGAAGCCCTTTCAAAAGATGATTTCAAGTTTCCAAATTCCCCCAAAACCTAGGGTTTCAATTCAAGTCATAGGTTCTCTTTCAAATCATTTTTAATGGTTTATATTTGATGAATTAAAATGGAATTGATGAATTATTTCCCCAAGAACCCATGAAATCCCCCAACTTTCCCAATTTAGATCTTCAAGTGGGTATTGTTGTTTGTTTGCTCAATTGAGTATACAACGAATGTTTATAGTGTAATTACATGATTTTAGTATGCTTATGCATGTATCCTTGATTAACCTATGATTCTAGGTGAAATTGATATAGTCTAGTATTATGTCATGAAAGAGGCAAATTGAGGGTTTAGATGTGACCTTCTAAGAATGATGAACTTCTTTATGAATTGCCTTAGATTAGATGAACTAGATATGAATTTATTAAAGCTAAACCTTCTAGAAATGAATTGATTTGATTAGGGCTACTATGAGGGATCATGGTTGTGCAGTATTGAGCTTGAGTTTATATGTCTCATATATGACTATAATTAATCAAGAATGAGGCATGTGTTTAGATTACCTTGAGAATTAGGTGTACATGATGATCATGTAAGGCATTTCTTGAGAGTAAGGCTGGTAACATGAAGACGACTCCTAGGGATTTAAAGGTAAAAGCTAAAGTGAATAAGCTAGGGATGTCAAGGTTTTAAGAAAGAAGCTACTATGTATGTTGAGTTGTATATGGCATTATTGTGAAAAGACTTCACCCAAATGACCTATAATATGATCACATGAGTTTATGCATGAAATGAATGTTTTACTTGAGTCATGATTCTATCCATGTTTAATATGGTGAATGCTAGATGTGTTGACTTAACATGATCTATAATCCTTGAATGCAAGAGATGACGGGTATACATACTTATGATATTATGTACATGTTTTATGAATACTTGAGAGTCAAGTGTCTATTATGATAATGTTGTTGTTGCGGTCATTAGAAGGACAATCACATACACACCCCATGCATGAATATGACTAAGATGTGACAAAGATGTTGATTGTACTATTCAATCTTGATATTCCCCTTATCTAAAGTAGTAATTCTAGATGTTTGGGTTGAGTTGATTCATTTCCCTTGAAGGGAAAATTTATGAGGGTTTGTACATGTTCATAAGAATTGTGTATAAGCTTATGATTCACTTAGAAAGTGAAGATTCTATGACTATTGTGTAATTGTGGTATTTTTGAAAGATCATTCTCCCCTTACCATTACACATAACTATGAATGAAATGTCTAGGACTATGATAATGTTGTTGTGTTGATTGAAAGGCTATTCTCATTAACACTATGAACATGATGTGAAAGGTTTACTCACATATTAAGGATTCTAAGGTTGAAAGGCCATTCTCACCTAATGAATCTATGAGCTATATCATGATGTTGTATTGGATTGGGTGTTAAGTCACCCTTCCATAAATATGAACTTAAGTCAAGACTTAACATGAACTTGAAGGGAATTATGCTTAGCACCGAGTGAATATGTAAATGAGATGGAAGCTTTTACGCCAGTTAGTCCATCTTCCCGATGGGTTCCTTTTACGACAGTTAGTCTAGGTTCCCAAAATAGTTATCTCATGAGATGGAAACCATTTACGTTAGTCAGTACGGGTTTCTAGTAGCGTCTCCTTATCCCATAACTATGTGCCCACGTAGGTCTTTAGCTAGTGGATCAATCTAAAAGTTAAACATGTTAGTTCTACCTTAGGCAAGTAGGACACCTCTTTTCGGTGTGGAGCATGACACCAGATTCCATGTAGCTCACATGGTCTATGTCGGTTAAGGTTATTTCCCTACATGAACAAGAACAAGAATATGAACCCTGACATGAACTATGACCAAGAACACGATTTATGTACTATGGTTCCTCAAGAAGTTCTACTTAGCATGAATGGGGGTATGGGACTTCATTCATGCATTGCACAAGTAGGCTTCGGGAGTGATTATAGTGTGTTCTCTTATGAAATGATGATTATCAGTTAATGCATGTTTTATATTAATTATGAATATAAACTATACTTATGACTTCTTAATGAGCTTTACTTAGTGTGAGTTGGGGTATGGAACTTGACTTATATATTGCACAAATAGGCTCCTAAAGGGGTTATGGTGTGGGTTCCTTATGTTATGAAGATATATGAATTATGTATGCATGATATGGATTGTTTCTAAGAATGACTTTACTTATTACAAGTTATGAACATGAATGCCTCCTTGTTTATGGGTTATTCATGATTATGGTGACCTAAAAGTGATACTTAGCGTAGATAGGATTATGGGATGATTCTATCTATGCATTGCACAAGTATAGGTTAGGGTTGCTTATGTGATAGTACTATTATGATGAGATAATCTTTGTATTTAATTATGTATGTGAACTATGTCTTATGATGATTGGTGTATGCATTATGTTTATGTTGGAAACTATACTAGTGATTATGATGATATCCTTTATGCTATGATGAATTGTACATGAGTTTTCTGCTGAGCTACATTCTCCAACTATTTCAAAGATGATGTTCAAAAGTGGCATATAGCATGGTTTCAACTAAAATGTCCCTTTTTGCATGTTTTAAGGATTTTTATGCACGGCTTCCATACTTAGTACTTTTGTGCTAACTCATATTCTCTACATTTACTATAAGTGTAGGTTTTTGGAGACTTGAGTTCTATTCTTGGAAAATAGGTTTCTAAGGAGCAAGGAGTTGAAGATTTGGTGAGTCCTCATAGTATCCGAGGACTTGACCATTATGTCCTTTAAGTCTTTCTTTATGTTTTAGTCTTTTGTAAGGGCCGTGTCCCTAAGGTTATATTCAAGTGTTATAGATGGTTTGATACATAGTATTATAGACTCCCTCTTGTTTTTTATAAAGGATTTCGATTGTAGAGAAATATTTTAAATTTCCGCATGCTTTCTCTATTTTTTATGTTATTATATGCTATGAGACTTTTCGGAGTCTTGGATGCCGTGTCACATCTACGGGCTAGCCTTGGGTCATGACAATTATGGTATCGGAGCATAAGATTTTGGGATGGTTTTAGGATGTCTCAAACCACATCTAATAAAGTCTTGTTCATAGTGTAAAGCGCGCAATATTTATGAATAGGAGGCTATTGGATGTTAGGAATATCTCACTTCTTCATTCTTCAAGTCGTACCATAGAGTTTAACTCTATAAGGTCTCTCTCTTATTCATTATCCGATGGTCTTAGGGATATGACCACTTGAAGAGTTGATGCTACAAGGATCGAGGGAGAAAAAGGTGAGTAGTAATGTCAATTATGGCTATGTGACTAGATGAGTCTTGATACGATAGTATTAGATGATGTCATTTGGTATTGATGGATTGCCTTATGGTTATGTGTTTGTAGGAGGATTTTATTAATGGTGGTGTTTGAGTGATGCCTAGAGATGTTGAGTGAGTAGACTCCTCTAAAAGAGGGTAGGAAATGAAATTATCCATGGTTTAGAATCACCTTGTGTGGTGAATGTGAAAAGTTGAGTGACAACTTGCTCCGACTTAAGAGATTGAAAAAATTGGTGCTTAGAAAAGTCCGAGTAGGTTTACTCCCAAGGGGGAGATAATGTGCTTAGATATCAAGGTCGTTGAGTGTTCTAGATGTTCATGATGTGGATTGGCATGAAATTATCACCTTGAGAGGTGTAGTGAGTTTGAGAAGTTTGGTCCCATTTGATAGGCTCATATGAGATCTTGAGTGGTATTGGTAAGGTTGTTTGTGAGCAAGAGTGCTTAAATGAGAACCTCTCAAATTTAGAAGTACCAATTAGGATTTTAGACCGGCATGTTAAGAAACAGAAAGGTAAGGAAGTGCTCCATGAGAATGTTGAGGAGTAGTATTTTAATAAGGGTTTTTAGTTGAGGGTTCTACTTGGAAGGCCAAGGGCCAATGAGATGTCCCGATATATTTATGTTTCCTTCTATTCCTCCTATAGTTTAAAATGATAAGTCCTCCTTAACTCGTTTCATGATTGTGGAGTCTTGGATGTTATGTGTGTATCATAGTTCCCTTGTCCCATAGAGTTACTCTTGTTGACCTTGGTAGGGTTTGGATGCAATTGTCATTAGCCCCCTATTGGACTTAGAACCCAGTAAGGTTATAATGAGTTTTGGTGATCCTTTGGGAGTGTTTGAAGGGAGTAGTACTTGAGGTCTTAGTAACGGGCTTTCTCCCTTAGGGGGAGATGATGGGATTAGATAGCAAGATGGATCAAGATTCCCGATATCCTCATCCCTTTCTTCTATTCCTATTCTAGTTTGAGACCAAAAGTTCTTGTTTGGGCTTGCTTTATGTTTTGGAGTCATGTGTGTTTTAGAAATTCCATGACCTCCTTAAAGCATGTTTTCGAAAGATTCTTGTGTTGTATAAAATAGGTTTTCATGATTTACATGCCCCTCATGTTGTTGTGCATTTTAGTATGATGATGGCATATTTGACTTCATAAAGTGATTTGATGAAGATGCTTTGTTATGCTTTTGATGAAATGGCATATTGGCTCCATAATGTTGTGTTGAGCTTGCTCTTAGTTGGGAAAGATAGTTCCTCCTATGATTATGTGATTGACGATGTTTAGAAGTGCTTGTATAGGCTCACTCCCAAGGGGGAGATGGTGTGCCTAGCTAACATTATTGTTATGTCCTTATGTGTTGCCATGACTTCCTTATATGATGCATGTTCATGAAACCTTGTGTTTTGAAAGAAAATGAGTTAGGTGGATTGTTTTCCTCATGTTGTAGTGCTTTGAGTAAGAGATACCTATTGTACTTCATGAGAAGAATATATGAGCATGCTTTAGTTAGGAGTTGAGAAATTCCTCCTTGAATAAAATGCTTTTGAGAAGTAATTGCATATGAGCTCCATGAGAGTATGTTGAGCATATTATGACTAGGAGATGGTAATTCCTCCTTGAACATGACTAATTATAAGAATCTCATGCATAAATGGGTGGTTAGATGTAATTCATACTTCCTTGTGTTGCATTGAGTATATTGAGATGGAGTGATGTTTCCTCGTTGTTTGTGTGCATATTGATGTTACATGCATGACGGGCTGCTACTCTTGAGTCTTTAATTTCGTAAGGTTTCTAGAAGTGTCATTTGAGGATGAATGTTCCGAAGGGGGAGATAATGTAACACCTCGAAAATTGGTAAGTTGAACTAGAGCCTAAATGTAAGAGTTAACGTCAAAGGTTAAGGGCAAGGGCCAAGGATTTTGGGTGAGGGCCATGGCTAGGGGACCAAGGTTGCCTAAAACATGCCTAGCCACTACCCACCAGGACCACGAGGGTCTTCACGACCCGTGGTGGCCATCATGAGTTGTGGTGCCACCCGTAGTAGGTGAGATAGTAGCTTCACAAAGCTGCCCAAAATAGGGACCCTCCCCACGAGCCACTAGACTGCTCGTGAAGCCAACCACGGGCCGTCGGAGGGTTCGTGGTTATGAATCAGATTTTTAGAGGTTAAGGGGTGTCAAACTAGGCTATTGGTCAAGGTCCAAGGGCATCACAACGGTCCGTGAGGCCTACACGGACCGTGAAGTCATCCGTGAAGCCCACACGGACCGTGAAGTCGTCCATGAAGAGTTTTCATTTGACTTAGAGTGTAGGCTCAACTTCAAATTATAATATATCTTAGCTCAAAACGAATTAGGTGGGCCATTACCCACCCAATAAAATGTCTTTGAGTCCTCTTTCCAACGCCACCAAGTTTGCCCAATTCCAATCTCGTGGTAAAAAGTTATGTCCGAAATAGTGAAGCACTATTTGGCTGGAAATTATTCACGACCCGTTTGACGGGCCGTGGTGATGATGACGGTCCGTGAAGGCGTCCATCAGGCCATTTCGGCAGGTAACAGTCAGGTAACTTCTTGGGTCTTTTCTCAATCATTTTAACTCAAATTTATGTTAAATTGCCCAAGCCTAGAACCCCTATTTAAGTAATTTTAACCCCTAAACTCACCCAATTAAGTCATTTATTTCAAAACCCAAATGAAACCCAAAAGAGTTCATCTTCTCCAAAATAATTCTCTCTCTAGAAACCACCATTGGAGAAGAAGAAGTCGAGGTTGTAAGCTCAAGATTTCATCTTTTCTCTTCAATTTCATGGAGTTTCTTAATCAAGGTATGGTAGTCTTCATCCTTGATTAAGTTTCATTCAAGGAGCCCTTTCAAAAGATGATTTCAAGTTTCCAAATTCCCCCAAAACCTAGGGTTTCAATTCAAGTCATGGGTTCTCTTTCAAATCATTTTTAATAGTTTATATTTGATGAATTAAAATTGAATTGATGAATTATTGGTGGTTTATAATGATTTTCCCCAAGAACCCATGAAATCCCCCAACTTTCTCAATTTAGATCTTCAAGTGGGTATTGTTGTTTGTTAGCTCAATTGAGTATACAATGATTGTTTATAGTGTAATTACATGATTTTAGTATGTTTATGCATGTATCCTCGATTAACCTATGATTCTAGGTGAAATTGATACAGTCTAGTATTATGTCATGAGAGAGGAAAATTGAGGGTTTAGATGTGACCTTCTAAGAATGATGAACTTCTTTATGAATTGCCTTAGATTAGATGACCTTCATATGAATTGCTTAAAGGTAAAGCTTCTAGACATGAATTGATTTGATTATGGCTTATATGATGGATCATGGTTGTGTAGTATTGAGATTGAGTTTATATGTCTCCTATATGACAATAATTGATCAAGAATGAGGCATGTGGTTAGATTACCTTGAGAATTACGTATACATGATGATTATTTAAGGCATGGCTTGAGAGTAAGGCTTGTAACATAAAGATGACTCTTAGGGCTTTAAAGGTAAAAGCTAAAGTGAATAAGCTAGGGATGTCAAGGCTTTAAGAAAGAAGCTACTATGTATGTTGAGTTGTATATGACATTATTGTGAAAATACTTCACCCACATGACCTATAATATGATCACATGAGTTTATGCATGAAATGAATGTTTTACTTGAGTCATGAGTCTATCCATGTTTAATATGGTGAATGCAAGATGTGTTCACTTAACATGATCTATGATCCTTGAATGCAAGATATGAAGGGTATACATGATTATGATATTATGTGCATGTTTTATGAATACTTGACAGTCAAGTGTCTATGATGATAATGTTGTTGTTGAGTCATTGGAAGGACAATCACACACACACACCCCATGCATGAATATGACGAAGATGTGACTAAGATGTTGCTTGTACTATTCAATCTTGATATTCCCCTTATCTAAAGTAGTAATTCTAGATGTTTGGGTTGAGTTGATTCATAGCCCTTAAAGGGAAAATTTATGAGGGTTTCTACATGTTGATAAGAATTGTGTATGATCTTATGATTCATTTAGAAAGTGAAGACCCTATGACTATTGTGTAATTGTGGTATTGTTGAAAGATCATTCTCCCCTTACCCTTACACATGACTATGCATGAAATTTTTAGGACTACGATAATGTTGTTGTGTTGATTGAAAGGCTATTCTCATTAACACTATAAACATGATGTGAAAGGTTTACTCACATATTAAGGATTCTAAGGTTGAAAGGCCATTCTCACCTAATGAATCTATGAGCTATATCATGATGTTGTATTGGATTGGTTGTTAAGTCACCCTTCCATAATCATGAACTTAAGTCAAGACTTAACATGAAATTGAGGGGAATTATGCTTAGCACCAAGTGGATATGTAAATGAGATGGAAGCTTTTACACCAGTTATTCCGGTTTCCCAATGGGTTCCTTTTACACCAGTTAGTCCAACTTCCCAATGGGTTCCTTTTACGCTAGTTAGTCCGGGTTCCTAAAACAGTTATCTCATGAGATGGAAACCTTTTTCGTCAGTCAGTTCGGGTTTCTAGTAGCAATCTTCTTATCCCATAACTATGTGCCCACATAGGTCTTTAACTAGTGGATCCACCTAAAACCTAAACATGCTAGTTCTACCTTAGGCAAGTAGGACACCTCTTTCCGGTGTGGGGCATGACACCGGATTCCATGTAGCTCACATGGTCTATGTCGGTTAAGGCTATTTCCGTACATGAACACGAAGAAGAATATGAACCCTGACATAAACAAGAAACATGAACTATGAACAAGAACACGAGTTGTTCCTAAAAAGGTTCTACTTAGTATGAGTGGGGGTATGGGACTTCATTAATGCATTGCACAAGTAGGCTTCGAGAGTGATTATGGTATGTTCTCTTATGAAATGATTATTATGAGTTAATGCATTCTTTATATGAATTATGATTATGAACTATACTTATGACTTCTTAATGAACTTTACTTAGTGTGAGTGCGGGTATGGGACTTCACTTATACATTGCACAATTAGGCTCATAATGGGGCCATGTTGTGTGTTCCTTACGCTATGAAGATATATGAATTATGTATTCATGATATGAATTGTTTCTAAGAGTGACTTTACTTATTACAAGTTATGAACATGAATGTCTCTTTGTTTATGAGTGTTGGCTATGGATAAGGTCAAGGTATACTATGGATCATTATGGTGTCCTAAAAGTGATACTTAGTGTAGATAGGATTATGGGATCCTATCTATGCATTGCACAAGTATAGCTTAGGGTTGCTTATATGATAGTTCTATTATGATGAGATGATCTTGGTATTTAATTATGTATGTGAACTATGTCTTATGATGATTGGTGTATGCATTATGTTTATGTAGTAGACTATACTTGTGATTATGATGATATCTTTTATGCTATGATAAATTGTACATGAGTTGTCTTGTGAGCTACATTCTCCAAGTATTTCAAAGATGATGTTCAAAAGTGGCATATAGCATGATTTCAACTAAAATGTCCCTTTTTGCATGTTTTAAGGATTTTTATGCATGACTTCGATACTTAGTACTTTTGTGCTAACCCATATTCTCTACATTTTCTATAAGTGTAGGTTTTTGGAGACTTGAGTTCTATTCTTGGAAGATAGGTTTCTAAGGAGCAAGGAGTTTAAGATTTTGTGTGTCCTCATAGTGTCCGAGGACTTGACCATTATGTCCTTTAAGTCTTTCTTTATGTTTTAGTCTTTTGTAAGGGCCGTGTCCCTAAGGTTGTATTCAAGTGTTATCGATGGTTTGAGACATAATGTTATAGACTCCCTCTTGTATTTTATAAAGGATTTTCAATTGTAAAGAAAAACGTAAAATTTCCGCACTATTTCCCTATGTTCTTATGTTATGATATGCTATAAGGCTTGTATGAGACTTTTCAGAGTCTTCTACACCGTGTCACATCTAGGGGGTAGCCTTGGGTCGTGACAATCATGGGACCAGAGTACAAGATTTTGGGATGATTTTAGGATGTCTCAAACCACATCTAGTAGAGTCTTGTTCATAGTGTGAAGGTGCCACATTTATGAATAGGAGGCTATTGTATGTAAGGAAATATTTCTTCTTCATTCTTCATGTCGTGCCATAGAGTTTAACTCTATAAGGTCTCTCTACTATTCCTTATCCTATGGTCTTAGGGATATGACCACTTGAAGGGCTTATGCTACAAGGATTGAGGGAGAAAAAGGTGAGTAGTAATGTCAATTATGGCTATGTGACTAGATGAGTATTGATATGATAGTATTAGATGATGTCCTTTGGTATAGATAGATTGCCTTATGGTTATGTGTTTGTTGGAGGATTTGATGAATGGTGGTGTTTGAGTGATGCCTAGAGATGTTGAGTGAGTAGACTCCTCTAAAATAGGATAAGAAGTGTAATTCTCCATGGTTTAGAATCACCTTGGGTGGTGAATGTTAAAAGTTGAGTGATCACTTGCTCTGACCTTGGAAATTGAAAGAATTGGTGCTTAGAAAAGTCCGAGTAGGTTTACTCCCAAGGGGGAGATAATGTGCATTGATAGCAAGGTCGTTGAGTGTTCTAGATGTTCATGATGTGGATTGGTATGAAATTATCACCATGAGAGGTGCAGTGAGTTTGAGAAGTTTGGCCCCGGTTTGGTAGGCTCATATAAGATCTTGAGTGGTGTTGGTAAGGTTGCTTGTGAGCAAGAGCGCTTAAATTAGAACCTCTCTAATTTAGAAGTACCGATTGGGATTTTAGACTGGCATGTTAAGAAATAGAGAAGTAAGGAACTGCTCCCATGAGAATATTTAGGAGTGGTATTATATTAAGGGTTTTTAGTTGAGGGTGCTACTTGGGAGGCCAAGGACCAATGAGATGTCCCGATATCCTTATGTTCCCTTCTATTCCTCCTCTAGTTTAAAATGATAAGTCCTCCTTGACTTGTTTCATGATTGTGGAGTCTTGGATGTTATGTGTGTCTCATAGTTCCCTTGTCCCATAGAGTTACTCTTGTTGACCTTGGTAGGGTTTGGATGCAATGATCATCAGACCCCTATTGGTCTTAGAACCAGGTAAGGTTATAATGAGTTTTGGTGGTGCTTTGGGAGAGTTTGAAGGGAGTAGTACTTGAGGTCTTAGTAACGGGCTTTCTCCCAAGGGGGAGATGATGGGCTTAGATAAAAAGATGGATCAAGAGTCCCAATATCCTCATCCCTTTCTTTTATTCCTATTCTAGCTTGAGACCAAAAGTTCCTTTTTGGGCTTGCTTTATGTTTTAGATTCATGTGTGTTTTATAAATTCCATGACCTCCTTAAAGCATGTTTTCGAAAGATTCTTGTGTTGTATAAAATAGGTTTTCATGATTTACATGTCCCTCATGTTGTTGTGCATTTTAGTATGATAACGGCATATTTGACTTCATGAAGTAATTTGATGAAGATGCTTTGTTATGCTTTTGATGAAATGGCATATTAGCTCCATAATGTTGTGTTGAGCTTGCTCTTAGTTGGGAAAGATAGTTCCTCCTATGATTATGTGATTGACGATGTTTAGAAGTGATTGTATAGGCTCACTCCCAAGGGGGAGATGGTGTGCCTAGCTAACATTATTGGTATGTCCTTATGTGTTGCCATGACTTCTTTATATGATGCATGTTCATGAAACCTTGTGTTTTGAAAGAAAATGAGTTAGGTGGATTGTTTTCCTCATGTTGTAGTGCTTTGAGTAAGAGATACCTATTGTACTTCATGAGAAGAATATATGAGCATGCTTTAGTTAGGAGTTGAGAAATTCCTCCTTGAATAAAATGCTTTTGAGAAGTAATTGCATATGAGCTCCATGAGAGTATGTTGAGCATATTATGACTAGGAGATGGTAATTCCTTCTTGAACATGACTAGTTATGAGAATCTCATGCATAAATGGGTGGTTAGCTGTAATTCATACTCCCTTATGTTGCATTGAGTATATTGAGATGAAGTGATGTTTCCTCCTTGTTTGTGTGCATTTTGATGTTACAAACATGACGGGCTACTAGTCTTGAGTCTTTAATTCCGTAAGGTTTCTAGAAGTGTCATTTGAGGACGAATGTTCCGAAGGGGGAGATAATGTAACACCTCGAAAATTGGTAAGTTGAACTAGAGCCTAAATGTAAAAGTTAACGTCAAAGGTTAAGGGCAAGGGCCAAGGATTTTGGGTGAGCGCCATGGCTAGGGGGCCATGGCTGCTTAAAACATGCCTAGCCACTGCCCACCATGACCACGAGGGTCTTCACTACCCGTGGTGGTCACCACGAGTCATGGTGCCACCCGTGGTAGGTGATGCAGTAGCTTCACAAAGCTGCCCAAAAATAGGGACCTCACCACGAGCCACTACACGGTTCGTGAAGGACACCACGGGCCATGGGAGGGATTGTAGTTATGAGTTAGATTTTTAAAGGTTAAGGGGTGGCAAGCTAGGTTACGTTCAAGGGCCAAGGGCATCACAACGGTCCGTGAAGCCCACACGGACTGTGAAGTCGTCTGTGAGGAGTTTTCATTTGACTTAAAGCATAGGGTCAACTTTAAATGATGATATCTCTTAGATCTAAACGAATTACATGGGCCGTTGCCTATCCAATTAATGGTCTCTGAGTTCTCTTTCTAACGCCTCCGAGTTTTCCCAATTCCGATCTTGAGATAAAAAGTTATTCCCAAAATAGTTAAGCACTATCAGGCTGGAAATTCTTCACGACCCGTTTGACGGGCCGTGGTGCTGATGACGGTCCGTGAAGGCGTCCATCAGGCCATTTTAGCAGTTAACAGTCAGGTAACTTCTTGGGTCTTTTCCCAATCGTTTTAACTCAAAGTTATGTCATTTTCCCAAGTCTAGGACCCCTATTTAAGTCATTTTAACCCCTAAACTCACCCAATTAAGTCATTTGTTTCAAAGCCCAAATCAAACCCAAAAGAGTTCTCCAAAATAATTCTCTCTCTAGAAACCACCATTGGAGAAGAAGAAGTCAAGGTTGGAAGCTCAAGATTTCGTCTTTTCTCTTCAATTTCGTAGAGTTTTCTCAATCAAGGTATGGTAGTCTTCATCCTTGATTAAGTTTCATTCAAGGAGGGAGCCCTTTCAAAAGATGATTTCAAGTTTCCAAATTCCCCCAAAACTTAGGGTTTCAATTCAAGTCATGGGTTCTCTTTCAAATCATTTTTAATGGTTTATATTTGTGAATTATAATGGAATTGATGAATTATTGGTGGTTTATGATGATTTCCCCCAAGAACCCATGAAATCCCCCAACTTTCCCAATTTAGATCTTCAAGTGGGTATTGTTGTTTGTTGGCTCAGTTGAGTATACAATGATTATTTATAGTGTAATTACATGATTTTAGTATGTTTATGTATGTACCCTTGATTAACCTATGATTATAGTCGAAATTAATATAGTCTAGTATTATGTCATGAAAGAGGCAAATTGAGGATTTAGATGTGACCTTCTAAGAATGATGAACGTCTATATGAATTGCCTTATATTAGATGACTTCGATATGAATTGATTAAAGTAAAAGCTTCTACATATGAATTGATTTGATTAGGGCTTATATGAGGGATCATGGTTGTGTAGTATTGAGATTGAGTTTATATGTCTCCTATATGACTATAATTGATCTAGAATGAGGCATGTGGTTAGATTACCTTGAGAATTACGTATACATGATGATCATGTAAGGCATTGCTTGAGAGTAAGGCTTGTAACTTGAAGATGACTCTTAGGGATTTAAAGGTAAAAGCTAAAGTGAAAAAGCTAGGGATGTCAAGGCTTTAAGAAAAAAGTTGTCATGTATGTTGAGTTGTATATGGAATTATTGTGAAAATACTTCACCCACATGACCTATAATATGATCACATGAGTTTATTCATGAAATGAATGTTTTACTTGAGTCATGATTCTACCCATGTTTAATGAGGTGAATGATAGATGTGTTCACTTATCATGATCTATGATCCTTGAATGCAAGATATGAGGGGTATACATGATTATGATATTATGTGCATGTTTAATAAATACTTGAGAGTCAAGTGTCTATGATGATAATGTTGTTGTTGTGTCATTCGAAGGACAATCACGCACACACACCCCATGCATGAATATGACTAATATGTGACTAAGATGTTGATTGTACTATTGAATCTTGATATTCCCCTTATCTAAAGTAGTAATTCTAGATGTTTGGGTTGAGTTGATTCATTACCCTTGATGGCAAAATTTATGAGGGTTTGTACATGTTGATAAGAATTGCGTATGAGCTTATGATTCACTTAGAAAGTGAAGATCCTATGACTATTGTGTAATTGTGGTATTGTTGAGAGATCATTCTCCACTTACCCTTACACATGACTATGCATGAAATGTCTAGGACTATGATAATGTTGTTGTGTTGATTGAAAGGCTATTCTCATTAACACTATGAACATGATGTGAAAGGTTTACTCAAATATTAAGGATTCTAAGGTTGAAAGGCCATTATCACCTTATGAATCTATGAGCTATATCATGATGTTGTATTGGATTGGGTGTTAAGTCACTCTTCCATAAACATGAACTTAAGTCAATACTTAACATGAACTTGAAGGTAATTATGCATAGCACCGAGAAGATATGTAATTGAGATGGAAGCTTTTACACCAGTTAGTCCAGCTTCCCAATAGGTTCCTTTTACGCTAGTTAGTCCGGGTTCCCAAAACAGTTATCTCATGAGATGAAAACCTTTTTCGTCAGTCATTTTGGGTTTCTAGTAGCAATCTCCTTATCCCATAACTATGTGCCCGCATAGGTCTTTAGCTAGTGGATCCACCAAAAAGCTAATCATATTAGTTCTACCTTAGGCAAGTAGGACACCTCTTTTCGGTATGGGGTATGACACCGGATTCCACGTAGCTCACATGGACTATGTCAGTTAAGGATATTTCCCTACATGAACAAGAAGAATATGAACCCTGACATGAACTATAAACAAGAACACGAGTTATGTACTATGGTTCCTCAAGAGGTTCTACTTAGCATGAATGGGTGTATGGGACTTCATTCATGCATTGCACAATTAGGCTTCGAGAGTGATTATGGTCTGTTCTCTTATGGCTTGATGATTATGAGTTAATGCATGCTTTATATGAATTATGATTATGAACTATACTTATGACTCCTTAATGAGCTTTACTTAGTGTGAGTGGGGGTATGGGACTTCACTTATATATTGCACAAGTAGGCTCATAAAGGGGTTATGGTGTGGGTTCCTTATGCTATGAAGATATATGAATTATGTATTCATGATATGGATTGTGGCTAAAAGTGACATTACTTATTACAAGTTATGAACATCAATGCCTCTTTGTTTATGAGTGTTGGCTATGGATAGGGTTAAGGTATCTTATGCATGATTATGGTGACCTAAAAGTGATACTTAGTGTAGATAGGATTATGGGATCCTATCTATGCATTGCACAAGTATAGCTTAGGGTTGCTTATGTGATAGTTCTATTATGATGAGATGATCTTGGTATTTAGTTATGTATGTGAACTATGTCTTATGATGATTGGTGTATGCATTATGTCTATGTTGGAGACTATACTTGTGATTATGATGATATCCTTTATTCTATGATGAATTGCACATGAGTTGTCTTTCTTTATGTTTTAGTCTTTTGAACCGTGTCCCTACGGTTGTATTCAAGTGTTATAGATGGTTTGAGACATAGTGTTATAGACTCCCTCTTGTTTATTATAAAGGATTTCGATTGTAAAGAAAAGTTTTAAATTTCTGCATTTTTTCCCTATTTTCTTATGTTAAGATATGCTATGAGGCTTGTATGAGACTTTTCAAAGTCTTATACGCTATGTCACATCTAGGGGATAGACTTGGGTCGTGATATTAGGATATGAGTTAGGTATTATGGTTAGTCAAGAAGTCTTATGAAGTATGGGTGGTAGTATGGGATGCCATCCATGCATTGCACGAGTAGGCTTTGAGAAGGCTATGGTGTGTTTCTCTAATGTCTTAATGTCTAATGAAATGAATGTGCTCTTAATGAAGCTAATGAGAATGTTGACTTAAAGGCTTAATGTAATGATGCATGCTTTACATGAATTGTATTATGAGTTACTTTGCTTGTCATGACTTATGAAATGTATGTGTTCCGTATGCATGAGTATTGACTAAACATGAGTGATGAAGAATGGTAAGTTCATCTTTGGTGGCCTCAATGTGGTACTTAGTAGGAATAGTAGTATGGGATGTTATTCTTACATTGCACAAGTATAGCTTAGGGTTACTTAAGGTTAATGTTCTAATGTGATGTAATGACTTATATAATGATTATACTTGTATCTTATGCCTTTTGCTAAAGTTCATGATGTTCTCTCACAAATTGGCATATAGCATGGTTTTCAACCAAAATGTCCTTTTTAGGCATGGTTTTTGCATGGCTATCATACTTCGTACATTTTGTGTGCTAACCCATATTTCTACCTTTTTCTACAAAGTGTAGGTTCTGGCATTTGAGTTGATTCCTTCTAGTTCGAAGGGCTAGGATTGACTTCTTCCCAAGCTTGTGGTATGTCCTCAAGGATCCGAGGACAAGTGCTTTATTGATGTTTCATGTCTTTCATTTTACTAGATACTTTTTAGACTTTCTATTGTGAGGGTTGTGACCCTACTTTTGATTCAAGAAGTTTTTAGATGGCCAGGTGAGACATGTAGACTTCCACTGTTTTAAATGATGTTTTCAATTGTATGGACTTAAAAGAGTTTTAAATTCGGCACTATTTTTATTATCTTATGTGATGGCATGCTATGAGGCTTGTATAAGGCTTTTCGGAGTCTTGTACGCCATGTTATGTCCGTAATGTAGGCTCTGGTCATAACAAACATGGTAACAGAGCACAAGATTTTGGGATGGTTTTTAGGATTGATGTCTTACAAGCCACGTCTAGTAGAGTCTTGTTCATAGTGTGAAGCGCGCCACATTTATGAATGAGAGCCTATAACACGTTAGGAAACTACTACACTTCTTTCAATACTCTTTGAGTCATGCCATAGAGTTTAGCTCTATAAAAGTCCTTTTCCTAGCCCTTCTCTTGTGTTTATAGGATATGAATACAAGAAGGGTGAATGCAATAAGGATGGAAGAGGAGATTGTGAATAAGGGAGTTCCTCCCCAAGGACCTCAAGGTAACCAAGTTCCTCAAGGCAATCAAGCTCTAGTTGAAAATGTGACCCTAGAAGAGTTTAGGACCACTAACCAAATGATAACTCAAGCCATGATGACTCAAGCTCAAGCTGTGACAACTCAAGCCCAAGCTATGACGGCTCAAGCCACTAGGGATGTTAAACCTTGTGTGAATCCTAATGTGAGTACTATGGCTTCAATATTGAGGGATTTTTCTATGATGAACCTCCCGGGGGGGGGGGGGGGGGGGGGGGGGGGGGGGGGGGGGGGGG
>JAJOOR010017517.1:0-22955 GCA_036250505.1 Solanum acaule
CCCCCCCCCCCCCCCCCCCCCCCCCCCCCCGAATCCTCGTTAATGTAGAACTATTTAATTGAGAAACAAGTTTTTTTTTAAAATACTTTTGAAACAGGTGCAGTACAAAAAAAAAAGTGAATTTATAATGTAATTTATTAAAAAGTGTGTCAAATAAATTTAGATGGACAAAATACTAATTAAACGTACATTATTGTATACTTTGGGGTCCTTTGGTTTAAATTCAAGTTATGATGGGATTAGTTATGATGGGATAAGTTATGATGAGATTATTTTTTATTGAGTGTTTGGTTTGTTGTATTCAAAATAATAAATTTTAAGAACAATTTATTTGTTTACAAAAATGCCCTTCATGAATGTAAAAAGTGAAGTAACAAAATGGTTGAAGGAGACATATTTGTCATTTACTTATTTTATCTCGGGATAAGTTATCCCGGAATTACTATACCACCCAAGGGGAGGGATAACTTATCCCGGTACTAATTATTAATCCTGGGATAAGTTATCCCGGACTTGCCAACCAAACAACAAATTAAGTGGTACTATAATTTAATCCCAGGACTATTTGGTATTATCCTTCACACTAAACGACCCCTGAGTACATAACATTTGGTTCTTCAAGCTATATATAACCTCATTATTCAAGCACCTATTCCACACTCACTCTCCTACTCCACAAGAAATTCTCTCCTTGTGTTTTTGGGGAAAAATCTAAAGTTTCTATATCAGCTATATTAGAAAAGTTTTTCTTTCTTCTATTTTTGGGAAGTTGGTTTTCTATTTGTATAGAATATATCATTCGTTTACAAGTATATTATTCTTTTTTCTTTGCATTTTTATTCTATATTTCTTCAATTGTACCATCTCAATAAATGGATTATAGAAATAGTCGATATTTTAGTTACTATTCATCATCTTCCCTATTTCACAAACAATTTGAGGGCAAGAGGAAAATTCTCAAAATTTCGAGGAATTCATTAGTCAAGATTTATATGAGTCTGACAATTTTCGTATGTACGTTTACAAGGTACAAAAGTGCTCAAAACTTTATAGTCACGATTGGATATCTTACCCTTTTACCCATCAAGGGGAAATAGCACGTTGACGTGACCCAAGGAAATACAACTATTTGCCATTTCCTTGCCCTGGTTATAAATTCACGTCTTGCATAAAGGGAGATAATTGTGAATTATGCCATGGAGTTTTTGAGTACTGGTTACACCCTGCGAAGTACAGCAACAATCTGTGCCAAGCTGGCACGTCGTGTAACAGACCAATCTGTTTCTTCACACATACACTAAATGAGCTTCGTCCAGAGACAAAATACAATTGGTGCTATGTATATCAATACCCTTTAGACATCCAATCATATCCAGACATTATAATTTAAAATGGTCCAGATGGTAATTGGATGATTGTTCCTTGTAACCCTCAACTATAACCACCACTACATGATCACTATTACGATACTACTACTTTTGGATATGGAAGTTCTCTGAATCCCCAACAAATTCCTCTGAAAAAAATGTCAACTTTTGAGTTGTTTGTTCAACCTCCTTCTTCATCTTCTCAAGCTTATCCAAGATTTGGCCATAGCACTCAAAATGAGAGTGATTTTTCACTTTTTTTAGCAAACCATGCAAAGTTGATTGAGGAGATGAAGAATCTTGAGCTTGGGAGTACTTTTCATGCTAAGATGAATAAAATATATGATGATAAGGAGAAAAGGTTAGTGGAGTATGAGTTACAGGATCAAAAATTTCCTAACATACTTGTTGCTCGATGTATTTGAGGGTACAAGCTTGTAAATATTTTGTACATGATGAGTGATTGTAATTCATAATTTATGTATATATGGATAATTAATTTGAAATTATTTTTATCAGGATGTTAACGATTTCTATAGGATATTTAGCTAGTGGATCAACCTAAGCTAACAAACCATGGTCCTACCTTAATTAGGCAAGTAGGACAACCCTTTTTGGTATGGGTAACACCGAGTGATCATGTTATAGCTCACATGGTCTCATGTCGGTTAAGGCTTATCTCCCAAAACAAGATTAATAATGAACTAAAATGTGTTTAAAGAAGTATTTCGTAGTGTTCAAAGGTTTTAAAGATGATGCTAGCTTGCATTGAAGATGATGTTATGACTTATGTTTTCCAACTATCTCTATGATGATGTTTAAGATTGATAAATTGCATGCTTTGAAATGAAATTTCCCTTTTAGCATGTTTTAAATGTTTTTATGCATAGTTATCATACTTCGTGCATTTTGGTACTAACACATACTCTTGTCTACATTTTTCCCAAATGTAGGGTCCGACAGTAAGGGTTGTCAGTTTTGTGGCTAAGTGTTGATCTTGCAATTCCGAGCTTTTGTGAGTCCTCATGTTTCGAGGACGGAGTTATTGTTTTAGTTTCCATTTTTTGTATTTCCCTTTCTGGACATGATGTATGGGCTAGGCCTAATTTCATTCAATATTATAATAGATGGCTATAATGAGACAAATGTCTAGATTTCCGCTTTCTTTTATGAAAAACTTTTTAGACTTCGGATGTGTTTTACTCTTATTGTTCTATTTCTTATGTTATGAGGACTAAGTGGCTTGTATGGAGTCCTTCGGGATTTTATATGCCTTGTTACATCTAGGGGGTACCCCTAGGTCGTGACAAATTCAAGCTTATTGTCTAGTACTAACCAGGGATGTCAATATAACTACTCACATACTATACTAACTTACGACTGCTAGATAAAATTAAGAAAAACTCACCCACTGAAACCTTATGACAAGTAGTCATTTTTTATCTCACAACCTATCAATTTACATATTACCGTCACATTTCATTTCACAACTTAAGTACTATTTACCTACTTACTATACATTATTACTTAATTAGTTCTATAATCCTCTGAATACCATGGGGCTCTCCCTTCAATAGTCATAAGCCTAAATCAGATCTATCACCTCATGAATACCCTGCTCTTTTATTCAACACTATACGTTGTCTTCACTAATGCATTGGCACTTCATCATTAACTTATCTCTGGTTAAAGTATACTCTAACTCATCCTAACTAGTAACTATTACTCTACCTTCTATCATGAAAACTACACAAACTCATCCTTTCTTAGTCTACCCATAAGGAAAAACTCCTCATTAATAACTTACTTGGTGCATGACTGGAACAACATAAATTACTTCATCACTATCTCTCTTTCTTAGATTACTACACCTCTAATTGCATTCTTTGCACACTTGGCACTTCTACTACTAGTGGTTCGTAACATTGCAACACATACTATCTTTAGGGTGAAATTACTACCTAAGCATTGTAGAATACACTCCCCTCATAAGGTTCTCACCTGAATAAAGTTTAGAGAAGAGAGTTTGAAAGTACATTGTGCTTTTAGCTCAAACACACGATTCACATAAATAAGAGTGCATATTTTCGAATGTTAACACTTCAGCTTACTCATGGGATTATCTCAAGCCGCTCTACAGTTTCATGAATTTCTATAGACTTTAACTGACAGTAACTCATCGATACGGATCTGGCTTTGCTTTTCAACCACCTTGAGTATGAGGGGTAGTCAAATGGATTTGAGAAATGCACGACTTTGAATAAGTTCCTTATAACACAATTCTATTACATAATATAGAGTATGAAGAAGGGAAACCTTTCTTAAATTTATGCAGTCCCTCATTTATAGAAGTAGGGCCCTCACACCCATAAATAATATTCTACTGACATGGCTTCATAGACATCCTAGGACACTTGAACTTTGTGCTCTAATACCAAGTTTAATACGCCCGAGCCGACACCCTGGATGTGGCCGGCACTCGAGAACCATTGTTGGTCCCCAAGCAAACCCTTGGCCTGGTTGACTACTTAGCGAAACACTTATTCAAGCGAAAAAAGGCTTAAAAATATAGTCTTTGAACATTTGAACTCAAAGTATAATAGTTTGCAAAAACATGTCAAGGAAAAGTAAATATTGAAAGACTACTCAACTCTATCTATCTATGAAGCCTTTATTACTCAAGATGGATGTCGAGACAAGACCCACGACATCTCAAGACAACTGACTAGAAAATAAATATGAAGTCCCCCGGAATGAAAGGAGGCTCACCAAAGCTATCTGAAGTATAAAGTGATCTCAATAAAGTTCATGTTGATGATCATGAACATATGTATCTATATCATAAAAAGATGCACGTCAAATTAAATGAATACATTTGAATGTACGAGTATGTAATATGGCTGAATAAACAAATAACTGAATTGAACGACTGGAAGCACCTTAACTAAATCAATAGATGAACATGAAGGGAAACCCATTAAAGCTTTACAATAAAATATGCAATAAAAGCAATAGGAAAATAATATATTATACTTTGTGGAAGTTTCTCTAACTGACAACAATTACTATGAGTCTAGCAATGATACAATGTTTCACCCACATTGCAAGGGCCACTTTATATCTTATCGGTGTACAACCCCAAATTCGAGAAAGGAAAAATTCCAGATTTTCAAAAGTTGCAGGTGCTACCGACGGAGGCCACCTATAGATCGTCGGTCTACTTACGGCCCGTCAGTCAGCTCCATCGATGCGCCAGTCGACTTTTAGTTCTGAAAGCCAAATAATGACTGACAGGATGGACTGTCAGTCGACTTACGGGTCGTCAGTCAGCTTCGTCAATGGGCCAGTCGACTTTTAGTTTTAGACCCCAGATTTCTGCACTCTGACAGCCAAACAAGGACTGATAGGACAGACCGTTAGTCGACTTATGGCGCGTCAGTCAGCTCCGTCGATGGTCTAGTCAACTTTTAGTTTAGGGGTAATAGGGTCTTTTCCTTATTATTTTATCCTTAAACTACTTCGTTTTGGTCAGTTTTAGCCTATTGTTTCGGTCAGATTTTGCCCTAAACCATTATCTTCTATGTAACACCTCGAAAACCAGACCCAAATTTTTTTTTTGTAGAAAACTAACTAAAGCAATGAACTATGCCAGGGTTCACGGACCGCACGATCCGTTGAACAGCCCGTGGTCATGACTTGGAAGTCACCAGGCCCAGACGTCAGACCACGGGCACCTTCACGGTCCGTGACCTTGACGACGGGCCGTGGTGCGTCCCTGATGTTTAGGCAGTAGCCTACCTAGCCTAGCCCTCAGACACTCCTCACCAAAGTAAGGACCACGGGGACCTTCACGGCTCGTGGTCTTGAAGATGGGTCATAGGGCCGTCTGTGAAACCTAACCAGTAAACCCTAAATCCCGTGCCACCAGACCTCATCCCAAGTGAGGACCACGAGGACCTTCACGGTCCGTGGACCCTCACACGGGCCGTAGTAAGGCTTGTGAGACAGACCCTCAGCTCAGTAGTCACCAAGTGAAGACCACAACCCACTTCATGGTCCGTGAAGGTGGCCGTGATCAGCCCCATCAGCAGTTTAAGTTCGGGGTCTTTTGGTCTTTTCCTAGTTTGTTGGACCCCTAAACTACATGGTTTTGATTAATTTTAGCCTAGAAACATAACTAGAACTTATCTAAGTCAGATTTTTCTTCAAAACTTAGAAAATTAGAAGAGAAAGAGGAGAAAGAGGCGAGCAACCCTTGTTCAAGAATGCAACAAGGTTCCATCAGTTGCAGCCTCGAAATTAAAAGATTTCTCTGTGGAATTCATCACCAGGTATGTGGGATATCACTAGTGGGTTCCTTTCTCCCATTAGGTCCCTAGAATTCAATCAAATTCTTGATTCCCTATTATTAACTAGACCTAGGGTTTCTAGAACTTCAGTAGATTATCATGAATTAGTTATTTATATGTTCCAAATAAGATTATCATGTTATTACTTTGTTTCTTGCATAAATTTCAAAAACCTAGCTTGGTAGTCCTTTAGTTCTTGAATTACACATGATAGCTCAAATATTTCAATATTTCAGATATACACATGCCTCAGTTTTCGAATGCATTACTTTCAGTATATTAATGTGCATTCTCCGTTTGCATGTCAGTTTTGAGCTATCGAGTATATTACAGAAATTCAGTCATAATGTGTTAATCATTTAATCTATTAGGAGTAGCATAATACCGAGTTGGACTAGGGTCAGTCACCCATATAGTCCCAGAACTACGAGCCACGTAAGTTGTAAGTCCCCTCTATAGACATTATTTTAGTGATCACGCCAGCATTCCTCTACACCTTTGGCCGGGTGCATTGGGTCCTCTCGATGGAGCGTATACATTGGACTCCATATTTAGCTTATGTGGTTTTATGATTGGTTATTATTAGCTCCACAGTTCAATTAGACTTCATTGCATTGACCACATTTCAGTATAATCAGTATTCAACATCAGCATGTCTAAATTTGGTCATTACATCCAGTTAGCTCAGTATTCAGTATCTATATCATGTTCAGAGTATACTTTTGCTTTATTGCTTGTTCAATTATATGTTTATTTCAGCTTTACTCTATCCTTCAAGCTTAGTACCTATCAAGTACTGACGCATACTTTGCGCTACATCTTCTTGTGATGTTGGTTCAGATTCTCAGCATCCAGATCACACTTAGATCGATTTTCGATCTCCAGTTCAGCAGCATCAGTGGTGAATCCTCATTCTTCGAGGACAATAGTCATGTTATCTTTTCATTATTTCAGTCTTTTAGTTTTAGTTTTGCTAGACTTAGCTAGGGCATATCCCAGCACTTCTAGTCAGTTAGAGGCTATATTCAGATATAGTCACATTCAACTTAGTATTTGAGTTTGATGTTTCTTTTATATAAACTCTTAGATTTGATATTTAGTTTTAGTATATGGGTATTCCCCATCATTTCAGATTTATTTATGATTAGCTTCCACACCATTTTTATTTCTCAGTATTATTCTTAGTATGCTCATGTCATGCCAGCAGGGTTAGCTTGGGGTCACTTGTGATCCTAGGTCCCATGTCTGTGTCTCGGGGGTAGCTCGGGGCGTGACAAACTTGGTATCAGAGCATTAATTTTTAGAGTCCTAGGATGTCTGGAAAGCCACACTAAGTAGAGTCATTTTCATTGGTGTGAAGTGCAACACATCTAATGAGAGGGAAGGCTACAAAGTGTTCTAGGAAAAATCTTCATTTTCTTGTTACTGTTATCGTGCGTAAGGTATGATCTAATTCCATTCTATCTCGACGTTTTACATTTTAGTGATCATGCCTCCTCGGAGAGCTAACGCCTAGAATATGAATGCCAGGAACGCAAATGCAACTCCTCCAGTCCCAGATTAAGAAGTTTTGAATGTAGAATTATGGAACGTCATTCTGATGTTGGCTCAGAGCGTTGCCAACCAGAACAATCAGCATGCTCTAGTTTCGGTATATTCTAATGTTGGGTCAGCTGCTGCTAAAGTGCGAGAATTTGTTAGGATGAATCCGCCAGAGTTATTAGGATCGCAGATTGGTAATTACCACCAAAACTTTATTGATGAGGTCAAGAAGATCTTTGAAGTGATGCTGGTAACTGGGAATGATCGGGTTGAGTTAGCATCTTACCAACTTAAGGATGTAGCTCACATCTAGTATACTAATTGGAAAGAGAACAAGGGTACAAATGCATCTCCTATCACTTAGGATTGTTTTAGTGAGACCTTCCTGGACAGGTTTTTCCCAAGAGAGCTAAGGGAGGTGAAAGCTCAGGAATTTATGAACTTAAGGCAAGGTAGCATGACAATCCAAGAGTATAGGCTCAAGTTTACCCAACTCTCCAGGTATACTTCTCACATGGTTGCTGATTCCAGGACTCAAATGAATAAGTTTCTCTATAGAGTATTGGACTTGGTAAAGACGGAGTGTAGAAATGCTATGTTGCTGGAAAATATGAGCATCTCTAGGCTCATGACTCATGCTCAACAGGTTGAGGGTAATAAGCTTAGGGAACATGCTAAGGAGAACAAGAAGGCTAGGACCGAAAACTCTGACTACTCTCATCAGAAATCGGGTGGTGGAAATCACTTGCAGGGTCAGCAGAAATTTTCAGCTCCACCACCTTCATTAGCTAGTGCTTTGTCCTCTAAGTTCAAACAAGATCAAAAAGGTAGGGCATCAGGCTCTAAGTCCCAGGGGAGACCAAAACCTACCCAACTTTCCCTAAGTGTGGTAAGAACCATCCGGGAGAGTGCCTTACAGGAAAGGAAGGATGCTTTGGATGTGGTCAGTCTGGTCACAGGTTGAGGGATTGTCCTTCTAAATAGGGTCAAGGAGGCAATGGTAGAGCTCAGTCCACAACTTCAGCGGCACTAACAAGTCGCCCGACTCAGTAGGGTAACTCATCTGGTACAGGTGGAGGACAGCGCCAAAACAGGGTCTATGCTCTTCAGGCTCGCTAAGATCAGGAAGATTCTCCTGATGTAGTCACTAGTACGTTACGAGTCTTTGATCTCAACGTTTATGCTTTGTTAGATCCAGGGGATACTCTTTCCTTTGTAACTCCTTATATAACAGTTAAGTTTGATGTTAGTCCAGAAGCTCTCTCAGAACCTTTATCAGTCTTTACTCCAATCGGTGACCCAGTTATAGCTAGACAGGTATACAGAAATTTCCCTATCACAGTCTCTCAGAAAGTCATCTCAGGAGATCTTATAGAGTTAGAAATGGTAGACTTCGATGTCATTCTAGGCATGGATTGGTTATATTCCTGTTATGCCTCAGTCGATTGTAGAACTAGGATTGTTCGTTTTCAGTTTCCTGACGAACCAATCTTAGAATGGAAGGGTAGTAGCTTAGCGCCTATGGGTTGATTCATTTCTTACCTTAAGGCCAGAAAGATAATTTATAAGGGTTATCTCTACCATCTCGTTCAGGTTAAGGATTCAAGCTCCTAAACCCCAACTCTTGAGTCAATTCCAGTGGTTAGTGAGTTTCCAGAAGTGTTTCCAGAAGATCTTCCCAGAGTTCCTCCCGATAGGGAAATCGACTTTGGAATTAATCTCCTTCCAGATACCCAGCCTATCTCTATTTCTCCTTACAGAATGGCTCCAGTTGAGCTTAAGAAATTGAAAGAGCAGTTGAAAGACCTTCTAGATAAGGGTTTCATCAGACCTAGTATTACGCCATGGGGTGCACCAGTGTTATTTGTGAAAAAGAAAGATAGTTCACTCAGAATGTGCATTGACTATAGGTAGTTGAACAAGGTCACAATCAAGAATAAGTATCCCACCCCCAGGATTGATAACTTGTTTGACCAACTTCAAGGTACTAGTCATTTCTCAAAGATAGACCTCAGATCAGGTTATCATCAACTCAAGGTCAGAGATAGTGACATTCCAAAGATAGCCTTCAAAACTCGGTATGGTCATTACGAATTCGTAGTTATGTCATTTGGACTAACCAATGCTCCTGCAGCTTTCATAGATTTGATGAACAGAGTGTTCAAGCAGTATTTGAACTTGTTAGTTATCGTCTTTATTGATGATATCCTCATTTACTCTAGGAATGAGGAAGAACATGCGAGTCATTTGAGAGTTGTTCTGTAAACTCTCAAAGATCGCCAGTTATTCGCAAAATTTAAGAAGTGTGAGTTTTGGTTACAACCAGTTGCTTTCCTTGGGCATATAGTATCCAGCGAAGGGATTCGGGTGGATTCCCAGAAAATAGAGGCAGTGAAACAATGGCCTAGACCTAGCTCTCCTGCAAATATCAGAAGTTTCTTGGGTCTAGCGAGTTATTACAAAAGGTTCGTGGAAGACTTTTCATCCATAGCCTCACCATTGACTAGGTTGACTACAACTCCTGTTTTGACTCTACTAGAGGGTTCAGACCGATATGTGATTTATTGTGATGCATCCAGGGTCGGCCTAGGTTGTGTGTTAATGCAGCGAGGTAAGGTTATAGCCTATGCTTCTAGACAGCTTAAGGTGCATGAGAAGAATTATCCGACTCATGACCTTGAGCTTACAGCAGTGGTGTTTGCACTCAAGATTTGGAGACACTACTTGTATGGTGTTCACAGGCCATAAAAGCCTTCAATATGTGTTCACCCAGAAAGAGTTGAATCTTCGCTAGAGAAGATGGCTTGAGTTCCTCAAGGATTATGACATAAGTGTGCAGTACCATTCTGGTAAGGCAAATGTAGTAGTAGATGCCCTTAGCAAACTATCTATGGGTAGTGTAGCACATGTTGAGGAAGAAAGAAAAGACTAGCGAAAGATGTGCACAGGCTTGCTCATTTAGGAGTTCGTCTTATGAGCATATCAAATGGTGGTGTGATAGTTCAAAATGGACCAGCATCTTTATTGGTAGTGGAGGTTAAGGAAAAGCAAGACAGTGATACGATATTGCTCGAACTCAAGGGTGCAGTCCATCAACAGAGAGATGAGGTATTCTCTCAAGGAGGAGATGGTGTGTTTCGCTACTAGGGTCGATTATGTGATCCTAACGTGGGCAAATTGAGACAACAGATTCTTGAAGAAGCCTATAACTCTAGGTATTCTATTCATCCAGGCGCCACTAAGATGTACCGTGATCTACGGGAAGTCTTTTTGTGGAATGGCATGAAGAGGGATATAACAAATTTTGTGGCTAAGTACCCCAATTGTCAGCAAGTAAAGGTAGAACATCAGAAACCAGGGGGTATAACTCAAGAGATCGACATTCCTATATGGAAGTGGGAAGTGATCAACATGGATTTCATCACAGGTTTACCTCGTACTCACAGACAACATGACTCCATTTGGGTGATAGTTGATAGAGTAACTAAGTCTTCTCACTTTTTGGCGGTCAAGACTATAGATTCGACAGAGGACTACACAAAGATTTACATTAATGATATAGTCAGGTTGCATGGGGTTCCTTTGTCTATCATCTCAGATAGAGATCCTCAGTTTACCTCTCATTTCTGGAAGTCATTTCATAAAGGTCTTGGTACTCAGGTTAATCTTAGCACAACATTCATCCATAGACGGATGGTCAAGAAAAGCATACCATTCAGACCTTATAGGACATTTTGAGAGCGTGTTATCGACTTCAAGGGTAGTTGGGATGATCACCTTCCTCTTATAGAGTTCGCCTACAATAATAGCTACCATTCCAGCATTCAGATGGCCCCTTATGAGTCATTGTATGGGCGTAGATGCAGATCTCATGTTGGTTGTTTTGAAGTAAGTGAAGCAACCTTGATAGGGCCAGATTCAGTCCATTATGCTATGGAGAAAGTGCAACTTATTAGAGATAGACTTAAGACAGCCCAGAGTCGCCAGAAGTCTTATGCAGATGTAAGGAGAAGGGAACTAGAGTTCCAAGTTGATGATTGGGTTTTCTTGAAAGTGTCACCAATAAAAGGGGTGATGAGATTTGGCAAGAAAGGGAAGCTCAGTCCTAGATATGTAGGCCCTTACAAGATTCTGAAAAGGATTGGTAAAGTGGCTTATGAGTTAGAGTTGCCAGCAAAATTAGAAGCAGTGCATCCAGTCTTTCACATTTCACTATTGAAGAAGTGTGTGGGTGATCCAGCATCCGTAGTGCCATTAGAGAGTGTGGCTGTAAAAGATAGTCTTTCTTATGAGTATATACCAGTTGAGATCCTTGATCGCCAAGTTAGAAGGTTGAGAAACAAAGAAGTCACTTCAATCAAGGTTTTATGGAGGAGTCAGCCCGTAGAGAGAGCTACTTGGGAAGCAAAAGCAGCCATGAAGTCCAAGTATCCTCACCTCTTTCTTCGGATTCCACTCCAGCTTGAGGTAATAGTTCCTCTTCACTTTTTCAGCCATTCATGCGTAGAATCAGTCTGAGTATCATGTTCTTTCAGTCTGTACTTGCATTTTCAGCATATTTGCATGTTTTTTTAACTCAGTTCAGTCAGAAATCAGTCTTCAGTGTTTAGTGGTAGGGTTGCAGCTCATCCCCTCCATTTCAGTTAGTTTAGTCTTCATTCGAGGACGAATGATCCTAAGGGGGAGGTATTGTATCACCTTGAAAATAAGACCCAGAAAAACAAATAAAGAAAACTACTTGAAGCAGTGAACCACGACAGGGTTTACAGATCGTGATAGGGTCCACGGTCCGTTGACCTACCCGTGGTCATGACTTGGAAGTCACCAGGCCTAGATGTCAAATCACGGGCACCTTTACAGTAAGTGGCCTTGACGATGGGCCGTGTTAGCGTCCGTGACGTCTAGGCAGTAGAGCCTAGCCCTCAGACACCCCTCACCCAAGTAAGGAACATGGGGACCTTCACAGTCCGTGGTCCTGAAGACGGGTCGTGGGGACATTCATGAAACCTAACAGTAGCCCCCTAAATCCCATGCCACCAGACCTCAGCCCAAGTAAGGACCACGAGGACCTTCACGGTTCGTAGTACCTCACACAGGTCGTGGTAAGGCTCGTGAGACAGTCCCTCAGCTCAATAGTCACCAAGTGAAGACCACGACCCACTTCACGGTCCGTGAAGGTGGCCGTTGTCAACCCCGTCAGCAGTTTAAGTCAAGGGTATTTTGGTCTTTTCCTAGTTTGTTGGACCACTAAACTACGTCGTTTTAACCGTAAACTACATGGTTTTGATTAGTTTTAGCCTAGAAACATAACTAGAACTTACCTAAGTCAGATCTTTTATCAAAACTTAGAAAATTAGAAGAGAAAAAAAAAAAAAGAGGCGAGCAACCCTAGTTCAAGAATGCAGCAAGGTTCCATCAGTTGCAGCCTCGAAATCGAAAGATTTCTCCGTGGAATTCATCCCCAGGTATGTGAGATTTCACTAGTGGGTTCCTTTCGCCCATTAGGTGCCTATTCCCTATTATTAACTAGACCTAGGGTTTCTAGAACTTCAGCAAATTATCATGAATCAGTTATTTATATGTTCCAAATCAGATTATCATGTTATTACTTCATTTCTTGCATGAATTTCAGAACCCTAGCTTGGTAGTCCTTTAGTTCTTGAATTACACATGCTAGCTCAGATATTTCAATATTTCAGATATACATACCTGAGTTTTCGAATGCATTACTTTCAGTATATTAATGTGCATTCTCAGTTTGCATGTCAATTTTGAGCTATCCAGTATATTACAGAAATTCAGTCATAATGTTCTAATGATTTAATCTATTGGGAGTAGGATAATACCGAGTTGGACTAGGGTCAGTCACCCATATAGTCCTAGAACTACGAGCCACGTAGGTTGTAAGCCCCTTTTGTGGACATCATTTTAGTGATCACGCCAGCATGCTTCTACACATTTGGCCGGGTGCATTGGGTCTTCTCGATGGGGCGTATACATCGGACTCCACATTTAGCTCATGTGGTTTTATTATCGGTTATTAGTAGCTCTATAGTTCAGTTAGACTCCATTGTATTGACCACATTTCAGTATAATCAGTATTCAACATCAGCATGTCTAAATTTGGTCATTGCATCCAGTTAGCTCAGTATTCAGTATCTATATCATGTTAAGATTATGCTCTTGCTTTATTGCTTGTTCAGTTATATGTTTATTTCAGCTTTACTCTATCCTACATTCTCAGTACCGATCAAGTACTAACGCATACTTTGCGCTATATCTTCTTGTAATGTAGGTTCAGATTCTCAGCATCCAGATCACACTTAGATCGGTTCTCCATTTCCAGTTCAGCAGCATCAGTGGTGAGTCCTCATTCTTCAAGGACAATAGTCATGTTATCTTTTTATTATTTCAGTCTTTTAGTTTCAGGTTTGCTAGACTTAGATGGGGCATGTCCTATCACTTGTAGTCAGTTAGAGGCTATATTCAAGCATAATCACATTCAGCTTAGAATTTGAGTTTGACGTTTCTTTTGTTTTAAACTCTCAGATTTGATATTTAGTTTTAGTATATGGGTATTCCCCATCATTTCAGATTTATTTATGAATAGCTTCCGCACCAGTTTTATTTCTCAGTATTATTCTTAGTATGCTCATGTCATGCCAGCAGGGTTAGCTTAGGGTCACTTGTGATCCTATGTCCCGTGTCCGCATCTCGGGGGTAGCTCGGGGTGTGACACTCTAGAATTCACCAAGCTTAGAGTAAGATAAGGAGAAAGAGGTGCCAGTTTTCCCCAAGAGCGACCAGCAAGTTCCTTCAAGTTTCAGCCCCAAAATCGAAGGATTTCTTCGTAGATTTCGTCACCAGGTATGTGGGATTTCACTAGTGGGTTCCTTTCACCCATTAGGTCCCTAGAATTCAGTCAGATTCTTGATTCCCTTCATATTTCTTGAACATTAGAGAATTGTTGTGATATAGCTGTTGTAGTGCTTTTACTCAAATTATCATGTTTCGTAACATTATTGCTTAGTTCCTTGCATGAAACTTAGAACCCTAGTGGTGTAGATTCGTTTAGTTCATGAATTACACTAGCTCAGACAGATGAACAAATATACATGCCTCAGATTACGAATGTGTCATTATCAGTACTTAAATTTTGCTTTTTCAGTTAGCATGTCAGAATATTGAGCTATCTAGTGCATTTTAGTTATGTTGTATTGTACACATTTCCAATTGGGAGTAGGCTTAACACCGAGTTGGACTAGGGTTTAAATACCCTCATAGTCCCAGAACTACGTGCCCCCGTAGGTTTATAAGTCCTCTCTGTTGGGCATCAGATTTAGTGATTACGCGAGTCATGGCTTTATACCCCAGCAAGGTATATTGGGTCCTCTCGATGGGGCGTATACATCGGACTCCACCTTTAGCTCACGTGGTTTCATGTCGGTTAGTACTTGGTCATTGCATTTTGTTTAGTTCATATTCAGTATATTTCAGTATCTTCATCATGTTCAAATTATATCATTGCTCAGTATGCCTTGTTCAGTTTATATGTTTGTTCAGCTTTATCCTATCATGCATGCTCAGTACCTTTCAAGTACTGACACATACTTACTACATCTTTTCCTGATGTAGGTTCAGGTCCTCATCATTCAGATCACGCGTAGATCGGTTCCCGATCCACACTCAGCAGCATCAGTGGTGAGTCCTCATACTTCAAGGACAATAGACATGTTTTCACATTTTATCTCTTTCATTTAAGTTTCAATTTTGCTAAAGTTACCTGGGGCTATGTCCCAGCATCTCTAGTCAGTTAGAGGCTTTATTTCGGACATAGTTAGATTCAACTTTAGTTTTTGAGTTATAGTCCAATATCATTAACTCTTATTCAGTATTTATATATTTAGACCAGTATTGGGTATTCCCCATCATTCAGTTATCTCATGATTTATCTTCCGCAAAAGTTTATCTTTCATAGATATATTCAGTTTTTCTTATTATATGCCAGCTCAAGGTTAGTTTGGGGTCACTCGTGATCCTAGGTCCAGTGTTTACTTCAAGGGGGTAACCTCGGGGCGTGACAATCGGGGTATAGGATGTTACTATAACTGTGGATCCATCTAATAGTCCTTCTCATAGGCTGTGAGGAGTCACACGATAAATTGGTGCGATCCTATCCTACGTTGGCTACGTAGTTTTATGGAACTTGAGTTAAAAATAGACTTTTACCCAATTTAGTGCTCGATACTACTCCCAAAATATTCAATTTTCTTTATGCTCAATCACCTTTTACAAAGAAAGGGACTATTATTTTACTGATGTACTTTTCAAAAACATCAATCACACACTTTCTTTTTCTCAACTGTCAAATAGTACATATGAAACCATTTGATTCTTTCTTTAAAAAAATGCTATCAAAAACTTGCATTTAAAACCTATACTTGTGGACTAATCTTTCAAGTCCAAGATGGATATATAAAACTGCAAACCCTTATACTTTTCTGAAAATAGTTCTCTCTTTGTCAATATAATAAAAATGATACATTTGGAACCATGTAAGTTCCCTAATCTTTTTTTCAAAATAATGATTTTAAACTTTTCTTTTAAACTCACTTTAGTTTCCATAATCAATGTAAGGAAAATTACTGGCTCAAAATGGTTTTAATAAAACTCAATATATATAGGGTTCATGTGGAACTACAAGCATGAATAATAATTCAAGAATTTTATCGCATAAAGTATCACAATCTCATAATGTAGGGATATCATATCATAGAAATGAGGGAAGAACCCTAGATTCAACTTGCTACTGACTGAATTGAGATGTAGGGTATGAGGATGAACTATTCCAACACTATGAATAGTCTTACATACCTAGAAGAATGAAGTTCTTGGCGAAATCGACGAAACTAAAAGAATTCTTGAAACACTAGTTTTTCTCCTCTTGGAACCTTGCTCTAATGACTTGATGTGTTAATGAACGTAAAAGAACCGATTAACACTTTCTAAGCCCTTAATTAGACGTAAAACATTGTGGTTTAGGCTTAGAATAGAGGTTAAAACGATGTAGTTTAAGTATCAAACGCATATGAGAAAGACCAAAACTACCCCAACTTTAAAAACTGTCGAGGTGCCTTAATAGGGAGATTTCAAGGACCGTTTAAGGCTCCACAATCCGTGAAACACTTCACAGGCCGTATAGCCAGCCGTGAAACTTCACCTGCTTAGCAGGGCTTCACTAAAATGGGCATAAATTCTTACTACAAACTCAAAATGAGGAAACTTGGTGGTGTTGGAAAGAGGACTCAATTACCTTTAATTTGAATGGTCATAGGCCACCTAATTTATTATGTGCTGAGAGATAGGATTGTTCGAAGTTGACCTAAGCAGAATCTTACATCAAAACTTAATCGGTAAGGAAGATTTCAACTCAACTTTGTGCTAGGGGATTCAAGTGACATTAATTGATATCCAAAATCATTCCCACACAAATGAATTGACCTTAGCATCTAAGAACAATTAAGAATCACTCAGTTTAACCTTATACACAATTCAAGAATGGTACAGGTCTTAACTTAGAAATTTTTGGGTTGTTACAACTTAATGTGAGATGGACTTTCTTTTATTGACGTGAAAAAATAGGATACAATTTTTCATTTTCCTAATATAAAATTGAAGATAAAAATATCGAGTCATAGAGGACCATTTAGTTTTTGTTTTTTTTTTATTTGTGAGTTGAAGCTTGAAGATGAAGAAGGTAAGGTTTTTTTCGAGATGTTAAATTGAAGATGGATTTTTCACTAGAATCCTCTTTTTCTAGGTTTAAATTGAAGCTTGAATCATAAGTATATTCACACTGTACCACTCCTGTATATTGACCTAGATACAATGTTTATATATGGTTATACAAAGTATAGATATTATTGATATATTTTATATACAATATATTTGTAATATATCATAATGTACAAGGGTGTATATATAATGTATAATGTTGTATAAAAGTATACACATACTGAAAGAGAAATAACATTGAAAGAGATTTGGCTTCATGAAATTTAATAAAAACATAAGTTGGCGCATTCCAATATAAAACATTATTGGGCTATGCTCATTGTAAATTGTTTATTTTGGGATACAAATGAATATGGTAACTTTTCCTATATTATTTTTAAAAAATTGATAGTGCCCAGACCACCATTTATTAAAAAAGTCACATATTGCAAAAGTGGGCTCACTAGCCCAAAGAAAACTAAAGAAAAAAAAAAGCAAAGAATGAACAAATACACATATATTCAGACCAAAAGAAATTAGGGAAGTTCTCAACCCCTTCCCTTGCACTCAGATCTACTCTAATGATGGCGACTTGGAGGATGCGGAGATGAGGCATCTTTTTCTTCAAGCTCGAGGCGTCTGCAGTTTGAGGAGGTTCACATAAACTTTGATCATTATTTCAATGTTTTCATATAGGGATATATCTGAGGACATCAGTTGACTTCACACGATAAATCTAGTAAGATAACATATTTCATGAAATCAGTTCCTTTCAACTCAAAGATTAATGATCTCTGTCTACTGTAAATATATAAACTCCTCTTATAGTTGTTACCTGGGTTCATAAACTAGATCTAATTTATTTTTAGAATTATATGCTTACATATTTGATAATTTTGATTATATTGTTGTAACCTTCCCATTCCTTTTTTATTTGCCAAAATTATGTTTTTGAGATATGTCTAATTCAGTTCATTCCATACCTCATAAGCTAATCACTTTTTCTTGTTTTTATAATAATAACATAATAAATCACACAAATCTCTTTTCTCTACTAATCTTGACAATTCACTCCATTTTGCTTTTTCTCCCCTTAAATCAAGTAAAGATTTATTTCTCTATTCATATAACATGTTGTGTTTATTAAAGGTATAACAGTTACTTACGTTTAAAAAAAACTCGCAGGAAATCAAATAATTAAGCATCACCTCTCTTTCTATTTATTTATAAAAGTTAAATCCTCATAAAAAAAACAATTGTGTGTTAAAATTCAAATTTAATTCTCTGCCTTTTTTAGGTATTCGGTATTTGAAATTCAATTTCCAGACTATTATAGCTTAAGGCAGAATAATTTCCCTGATGGAGATAAAGTGTACCTATCACAAAAATTTTCATATCATGACTCGGACTCGAGATCTTTGGTTAATAGTGAAAACGATTTCAACTATCCTTTCACACCTCTTGCTAGTAAGTTCTTAATTCATTTATGTTTCATCAATTTGGTATCAACTTTTTCTTTTCTTCTGAATATTCTCTTATTTTTCTATTTCTCTTGAGTTTTGTGTATCACATATATAGATACACAAAACACATATATATCAACCATCGATCAAACATGGATACCCATATTAACTTTGAAATTGAAATATAGATACACAGCTACACATATGTATCAATCATTACCCAAACACAAATACATATACTAGTTTAGAAACTAAAATGTATATACACGAATATACATAGGTATCAATCATCAGTCAAACACAAATACACAGATGCACTTTTAGTTTTAAAGTTAATATGTGTATCTGTGTTTGATTGATTATTAATATATATGTGTATTGGTGTATCTTTGTTGTCCCCATAAGGCATTTTGGTGACTTTTATTTCATATATTCCAAACTTAACCGATTAAAACTTATTGGTTCAGGATCCACATGAGAAGAAGTTAAATTTTTCTGTTTTTTTTTTTTAAAAACTGGGATGTAATATAAATATTTTGAGTTTAGCATGTACGTAATAGTTATAAGTAGAATATATACACAACAAAACATTAATAAAATTTATTTATGTTAGAGATTTCTATATAAATACTTAACCAAATTCACTGATATACAACTTTTACTTCATAATGAAGGGTCAACTTTAAAGATATGAAGTCAGTAACTCATATTTCCCGATAGTGAAGGATCAACTCTAATGATATGAAGTCAGTAACTCATATTTTTCTCATCCTAGTTTATATAGAACTAATTGATGAGCAAGAAATTTAAGAAAGAAACAATTTTCAAATTTATGCACTACCAAAACAGTGAATTTACAATGAAATTTATCAAAAATTGGCTGAGAAAATGATCAAATGACCCCCCAATCTATAACCGGATTTCCAACTACACACTTATACTTCACGGGGGTCCTATTACCCCCCTGAGCTATTTTAAAGTGGAATTACTTCCTCCCTGAAATGTCATTACCAGGCATCTGTCTTATGGTGAAATACACTCACTTGACACGTGTACTTCACCATTTAATGTTTTTTTTTTAAAAAAAAGTTCTCCTCCTTCCTCTTTCTTTCTTCCCCGATCATTTTTTCAACCCTAACTATACTAAACACCAATTTTTACTTCAATAAATTTCTATATCTCTAACATTTTATAAAAACGAAAATTCAACTCACCTTTTCATCTACTCCGAATCTATAGAGTCTTGAAGATAGCGATCCTAATTAATCAAATCTTTCATCCAACTAATTCAACAATTTTCCACATTTTTTTACATTTCGTTCGATTTTCTTCCTTAGAAAATTTCAGATACACATTAAATAAGTCATGAACATTCAAGATCAGATTCATCCCTTGAAGATTCCGCCGACAACTCAAAATAATCGCGGATGAGAAGACCAATTTGAGAAACCTCTCTCTTTCTTCCCCATTCCTTATTATTTCTCCCTCCAAGTTTTCATGATTAATTTATAATTTGGGTTTTTGATTTTGATTCTTCATGAATTTTAGGAGAACATGTAGGATCCTTCTTTCAAAATGTAGAAGAAATTGTTTTGATTTAGTTTCTTTTATTAAGTTTGAAAATATTTTTAAAAAATACAATTACTTCACCCATCACTTTAAAAAAAAAAAATTAATGGGTATGTTTTTTTTTTAAAAATAAATTTAATTTGTTAGATATGTTCTAAATAAGTTTATTGAAAAATTATTTATTCATTAAATGCATTGTTGTTGATAATTTTTATTTCAAACATCCATTGAAAAAGCTTCAACAATGATAATGGTGAAAAATATTGTATAGATAAATAAGAAGAAAGTGAAGAAAAAGAAAATTAGAAAAAAATGGAAATAAAAAAAAAAGGCAACTCACTCTCTCAAAGAGAGTGAAATACACTCTCCATGCCAACTCAGCACTTAAGGGGTTATTTATTCCATTTTAAAGTAGTTCATAGGTGTGTAGTTGGAAATCTGGTAATAGATTGGGGTGATTTGGCCAATTTCCCAAAATTGGCTCATCAAATTATTATTTTTGAAGAAATTCGTCAAAATTTAGCTTGTCGTGAATTGACAGACTTTTCGCTAGAAATCCCTTAATGATGAAATAATATGCATCGGAAAGTCTATTGGAAATAGGCATTTTTTAAAGTAGTGGTGGTATAAAATAAGTCATACGTATAAACTTGCATTAAATATACAAATTAAATCATTTTCAAATATATATATATATAAGTGACATTATCTTTAGAACATATATAAAAAAAAAAAGTGGGTCACATAAATTCAGATGGACAAAATATTAGTTAAACATACATTATTGTATCCTAAGAGTAAATACCACTTGTTTCTTCAAGTTATAAATAACCTCATTATTCAAAAACCTATTCCACACCCACTCTCCTAATTCTCAAGAATTTATCTCCTTCTGTTTTTGAAAAAAATCTAAACTTTCTATTCAGCTATACTAAACAGTTTTTTCTTCCTTTTTTGGTAGTTGATTTTCTATTTGTGTAGAATCATACGGTCACAAGTATATTTTTCTTTTTTCTTTACATTTTTATTCTATGTTTCTTCAATTGTATCATCTTTATAAATGGATTATAGAAATAATCGATATTTCAGCTACTATTCATCATTGTCCCCATTTCACATGTGGGGCAAGAGGAAAATTCTGAAAATTTTCACGAATTTATCAATCAAGATTTATATGAGTTTGATAATTTCTGTATGTATGTTTACAAGGTAAAAAATTGCTCAAAAATTTATAGTCACAGCTAGACGTCTTGCCCCTTTACCCATCATGGGAAAAGGCACGTCGCGTGACCCAAGAAAGTACAACTATTTGGCAATCCCTTTCCCTGGTTACAAATTCACGTCTTGCATAAAGGGAGATAATTGTTAATTGTGCAAAGGAGTTTTCGAGTATTGGTTACACCCTGCGAAGTACAGGATCAACTTGTGTCAAGCTAGCACATCGTGTGACAGACTAGTCTGTTTCTTTGCACATACACTAAACTAGTTTCGTCCTGAGACGAAATACAATTGGTACTATGTGTATTAGTGCCTTTAGACATCCCATCTTAACTGGACATTATGATTGAAAATGGACTTAATGGTAATTGGATGATTATTCCTTTTAACCCTCAACTACAACCACCACCACATGATCACTGTTAGGGTATTATTTCTTTTGGACATGCAAATTCTCTGAATTATTTCTCTGAAAAATAATTCAACTTTCGGGTTGTTTGTTCCTCCTCCTCCTTCATCTTGTCAATTTCATTCAAAATTTGATCATAGGGCTCAAAAGATTGATTTTTCATCTTTTTTAGCTAACCATGCAAAGTTGATTGAGGAGATGAAGAATCTTGAGCTTGGAAGTACCTCACATGCTAAGATGAATAAAACGCATGATGATAAGGGGAAAAGGTCCATGGATTATGAGTCGCACGATCAAGAATTTTCAAACATCAATGGATTTTTTTGTAACGACTCGAGAGCACCCCTTAGTCGTTACCGGCGTATTCGACCTCTCGGAGGTCTTATACAAGCCCTTAGCATTCATCTAGCATTTATCATAGAAAAATAGCAGAAAATTTAAAACTTTTTCATAATATAACACAAGACTTAAAAAGTCACCTCATTTAAACCTTTAATACAAAATCAGAATACTACGTCTCAAGGTAGCCATCTTAAAACACGACTACAACACAATAGGAACACAACCCTTACAATACAAAGAAACTACTATCTAGTACATTGAACTTAAGGAAACTCTTTAACATAAGGGTCCTTGAATCTTTAAGGACACGCCCGAACTTGGGAATAGTAAGCCAAGCTCATCACTTCTAGGAAAGGTCCTTTAGCCACCACCACCTACACTTGGTGTAAAGAGATGAAGAAGAATGGTGTTAGTACAAGAATGCACTAAGTATGATAACCATGCAAAAACATGCTTTTAAAAGGATATTTAGTTGGAAACCATGCATCATGCCTTTTTAGAGAAACCTTAAGAACATTTAGTACAATAGGAATAATATAAACCACATACATCATCATATACATGGAAACCATTCATAATAGCACATAGAGCCACTTATAACATTTAGGGCACATTCAATGCATACAATACATTACCTTTCCTGTTTATCTTAACTTATTTCCTCAAGCAACCCTTAGGGAATACTTGGTGCAATGTATCACCTTAAGGTTACCAAGGGTGAACTTACATATAGCCTTCATCAATCCAACCACATATATATTCATAGAGTTATAAGCACACCATAAGACATAGTCTTCACTTAGGAACCATCACCTAAGACAACCCCCAAGTCACACTAGTGCAATGTGCAAGTAGCATCCCATAATACTACTCACACCAAGTGTTCCTAGGAAGCCACCATAGACTAGGCACATCATATTCA
>JAJOOR010017518.1:0-25426 GCA_036250505.1 Solanum acaule
CAAATGTTTTAACTTTGTTTTAAGACTTAAAGTTCAAGTTGAGTAAAGAGTAAAGAGTAAAGTTTGAAGTTCATTTCTTCAAAAGTATATGGGGACTAAGTATTCCCAAAGAGATTTAAAATGTTTTCACATTTAAATAAGAACGGAAACTGAGATTTCCAAAGAGCCTTCGGGCTAGTTTTTAGAAAAGAGTAATCGCTTTCTAAATGAAGCAAGAAAGGAAACTTTGATTTCCAAGATAGCCTTTGAGCTAAGTTCTTTTGAGCACTAATCTCAAATCACAGAGGAAATATGTTTTAAAAAAACATAAGAGCCAATACATTTTTGGGAGTAGTATTGAGCACCGAATTGGAAGAGCGTTCAAAGAACCCACAGCCCCCATAGAACCATGTAGCCATCATGGGTAGAAGAGGTTCATACTTTTTAAATGAATCCTTTTCAAATTAGACTAGTGGATCCATTAGGCAGTTCATATTATGTACCTTTGACCGGGTATAGAATGCTCTGGCAGCGTGAGGTTGATCGTTGTATCATCACTATAGCTCTTATGTGATGGTTGTCGGTTAGAGAAACTCCCACAACAGTTATTGTATTTCTATATACATCAGTTCATTTGTATTTCTACATATATCTCAGATTTATTGTATCTTTGCATACACACAAAGTTTATATCATGTTTTAAACAGCTTTTCTTTATATTGCACTTGCTTTAAATTGCTCTATATTGAAATGAGTCAGTCAAGTTGAGTTGAGTGAGCCAGGTAAGTTATTCAGTTTCTTTCAGATTCCTTCTAGCCTATGTGTGGTTTAGCTTTCCAACTCGCATACTTGTACATTCAATGTACTGATGCCAGTTGGCATGCATCTTATTATGATGCAGACGCAGGTAACCAGGATCAGCATCCAACACCTCGTTGATCCAGTTGAGCAGCTCAGAGTCAGTGGTGAGCCTCCTTGCATTTCGAAGGACTCTTTTATTCGCTTTCAGTCTTTCATTTATTAGGATGTTGTGGGGTTTGTCCCAACATCCATCTCAGTATTTTAGAGGCTTCATAGACAGTCAGATAGTTATTAGTTCAGATGTCTTTCTTTATCTTTCAGATGTTGTTTAAGACTTAAGTGCCATTTTGGCCAACTTATTATTCTTTAAGTTATTATTTGAGATTGTTTCATTAAGTTAAGTCTTCTGCTGAGTTAAGTAAGCCAAGCCAAGGGTTCGCTTGGGGCCAGAAATGGTCTCCGAGTGCCAGTCCCGCCCAGGGTGTAGGCTTGGGGGGTGACAATAGGATCCTATCTATGCATTGCACAAGTATAACCTAGGGTTACTTATGTGATGGTTCTATTATGATGAGATGATCTTGGTACTTAATCATGTATGTGAACTATGTCTTATGATGATTGGTGTATGCATTATGTTGGAGACTATGTTTGTTATTATGTTGATATCCTTTATGCTATGATGAATGGTACATGAATTGTGTTGTGGGTTACATTCCCTAACTATTTCAAAGATGATGTTTCAAAATTGGCATATAGCATGGTTTCAACTAAAATGTCCCTTTTAGAATGATTTAAGGATTGTTATGCATGGCTATCATACTTACTATATTTTTGTGCTAACCCATATTGCTTCTACATTTTTCACAAAATGTAGGGTTTGGAGACTTGAGTTCTATTCTTGGAATGTAGGTTTCTAAGGAGCAAGGAGTTGAAGATTTGGTGAGTCCTCATAGCTTCGAGGACAAACCCACTATTCCCTTTAGGTATTTACTTTATGTTTTAGACTTTTTGTAAGGGCCGTGTCCCTAAGATTGTATTCAAGATTTATAGATGGTTTGAGACATAGTGTTGTAGACTCCCGCTTATTTTTATAAAATACTTCGATTGTAATGAAAAGTTTTAAATTTCTGCACTTTTTCCCTATGTTCTTATGTTATGATATGCTATGAGGTTTTTCGAAGTCTTGTATGCCGTGTCATATCTAGGGGGTAGCCTTGGATCGTGACAGTATTTAAAAATACAATTAACTCTATGTATATAATAATACAAAATACTTTTGTGGGAGTTTCTCTAACCGACAACCATCACTTAAGAGCTATTGTGATGATACAATGTTTTGCCCTACGCTGCCAGGGTCGTCTTATACCTTGCCGAGGGTATAGAACCTGACTACTAAGTGGATCCACTAATCTATGCTAAAAATCACTAAGGAATCATCTAAAAAGTTTAACCCTTTTCTACCTATGATGCTACATGGTTTATAGGGGTTGGAAGTTGTCTGAACTCTCTCTCATATCGGTGCTTAATACTACTCCCAAAATATAATACTAGCTCTTATGTTTAAAACCATAACTTCTTTATGTGGTTTGAGATAATTGCTCAAAACTCAGCTTAAAAACTATCTTGGAAATCAAAGTTTCCTCTCCTGCTTAATTGTGAAAGCATTTACTCTTTACTGAAAACTAGCTCAAAGGCTCTTTGGAAATGTCTATTTACTTTCTTGTTTAAATGTGAAAACATTTTACTCTTAGGAATACATAGTCCTGATATACTCTTTCGAAGAAATGAACTTCAATCTTTACTGTTCACTCAACTCAAAACTCAGGTCTTAAAACAAAGTTAAAACATTTGTAAAAGAATTTTGGAAGACTCTATGAACTTCTCCTGACTTGACTCATAACTTTCCTTGAATTGAATTATGGATTCAAGGATTGTGATTTGTGATAGGAAAGATCTCATGATTTAGGAGTGTTTTTAGATAGTTCAACATGAGAAAAGATCAAGAAATCACTGTCTGGAAGCAAGTCTGTGACGTGGAGATGTATTTAAATATTTGGTCACGAAATAAATTTTGAGGCAGAATGATCTATGACCGCTCCATGACGAGGAGAACAATTCCCCAATCCTGAGGAACAGGTCCGCGACGCGGACCTGGTACCAAGATTCGCCCGACTTTTTCCTACTTCATTTTCTAACCCCAATTCACCTAAACTCAGTTCTTTTTCTCAAATTATCTTTAGATTCAGATACCCAGTACATGTACACAAGAATCTAACTCAAAACAACTCTAACAATCGACCTTAAACTCTCAAGGACTCATCAATCTCATTCCAAATTCAAGAACGAAAGCAATTAAAGAACACAACTCAAGAACATCAAAGTCTCAATCTTTTAGGACGAAAATCATACTGAAATAAACATGTTTGGCGCGTGGGTGAACGAACCCAACGCTATGTGAACTCACATACCTCGTAGGATTGAATCCTTGGCAAAAACCACACCCAAAATCGCAAGAACTTGACGAATCTTTGAACTTTTTTTCTCCTTTCTCCTCTTAAGTTCTTTCTCCAAAAATCCTAGCGTGATTTGGTAAGGCGTAAAATGATCTAATTTTTTTTAGACCTCGATTAAACTTCTAAAAACGAAATAAATTAATTGGGCATGGAAAAGACCAAAATACCCCTTTAAAATCCGGTTTTGACTTTCCTTATCTAGACAGCCCAACTTCAAATGGGCATATCTCCCTCATACAAACTTGAAATCAAACAAACTCAACGGCATTGGAAATATAATTCAAAGATCTTTCCTACGGTACCTTGTAGCATACCTAACTCATCCTGATATAGGAGTTATGGTCGTTTTAAATTGATCCAAAACTCATACTTAGCTTAACTTTGTCAAACTTTCCAAATTTGATTATTTCCAAAAATGGTTCCTTTCTAATTATAAGTCTTTCTAGTAGCGAGGTGTTACAATATCTCCCCCTTGGGATCATTTGTCCTCGAATGAGATTACTCTTAGTAGCCTACGGGCGTAATATATAACATCTAGCTCAAACACCCAACAAGCAAAACTGTAAATACATCATGCCAACTTAAAATAAAGGCCAAGAAAAGGATTAGTACCTTAATTTGGAACTTCTCCGGATTCGAAGAGATGTGGGTATCTCTTCTTCATATCCTCCTCAGCTTCCCAAGTAGCTTCCTCAACAAACTGATTTCTCCAAAGAACTTTGACTGATGCTACTTCCTTGGTTCTCAACTTGCGAACCTGGAGGTCTAAAATCTGAACAGGAATCTCCTCATAAGATAAGTTATTCTTGATACCAATATCTTTAGTAGGTATGATAAGTGAAGGATCTCTCATGCACTTCTTCAACATGGAAACATGAAATACCAAATGGACCGCTGCTAACTCTTGTGGTAGCTCCAACTCATAAGCTACATTACCAATCCTTTTGGATATTTTGTAAGGACCAATATACCGAGGACTAAGTTTCCCCTTCTTACCAAACCTCATAACACCCTTCATGGGTGAAACCTTCAAGTATATCCAATCATCTACTTCAAACTTAGGTCTCTTCTCCTAACATCAATGCAGGATTTCTGACGACTCTGGGCTGTTTTCAATCTCTTTTGAATAACTTTCACCTTCTCCATAGCTTGATCAACTAAGTCTGTTCCTATCAACCCAGCTTCACCAACTTCAACCCATCCAATGGGCGATATGCATCTTCTCCCATAAAGAGCCTTATATGGAGCCATTTGGATGCTAGCATGGTAACTATTGTTGTAGGTAAACTCAATAAGAGGTAGGTGATCATCCCAATTACCCTTGAAATCAATAACACAATCTACCTTGATACCTCAAAACACCATCTCCCCCTTGATCAAAAGTTATCATTTTTTGTTTATGAGCATTTGCCTTCAATTCAAGCAAAATAGGATCTTGGTCTTGTTTCTCTTTCACTTCTAACACTAATGATGATTCAGCCCCATTCATCACTAGTACTCCTCCTTCTATGGAATTCATTAGTTGAACTCCTAATCGTGCAAGTCTATACACATCTTTTGCTAACTCTTTCTTATCTTCCTCAGAATGGGCGGTACTACCCATAGATAATCTACTCAAGGCATCAACAACAACATTAGCCTTACATGGGTGATATAGAATATTTATGTCATAATCTTTGAGTAACTCTAACCACCTCCTTTGTCTGAGATTAATCTCTTTCTGACTAAACACATACTGAAGCCTCTTGTGATCAGTGAACACATCCACATGAACACCATAAAGATAATGACGCCATATTTTCAAAGCAAATACTACGGCAGCCAACTCTAGATCATGGGTTGGGTAATCTTTCTCGCGAACTTTCAACAGTCTGGAGGCATAAGTTATAACTTTACCATTATGCATTAACACACAACCCAAACCAACTCTGGACGCATCACAATATACAACAAAGCCTTGCGTACCTTTTGGTAAGGTCAATATAGGGGCAGTAGTCAACCTCTTTTTCAATTCCTGGAGGCTTTTCTCACAAGCTTCAGACCATTGAAACTTAACTGTTTTGTGAGTCAACTTGGTCAAAGGGGACGAAATAGATGAGAATCCCTCTACGAACCTTTTATAATATCCAGCGAACCCCAAGAAACTCCTAATTTCAGTTGGATATATGAGTCTAGGCCAATTCTGCACTGCCTCTATCTTCTGAGTGTCAACTTTAATTCCATCACCGAAAACAATGTGGCTTAAGAATGCCACAGACTCAAGCCAAAACTCACACTTAGAGAACTTGGCATACAACTCTCTATCCTTTAGAGTTTGGAGAACTACTTTGAGATGACTAGCATGATCTCCCCCATTCCTCAATAGATTAGTATGTCATCAATGAATACGATAACAAACATATCTAAATAAGGCTTGAATACTCTATTCATAAGGTCCATGAACATTGTAGGCGCATTCATTAAACCGAATGACATGACCAGAAACTCATAATGACTATAACGGGTCCTGAAAGCTGTCTTTGGAATATCACATTCCCTTACCCTCAACTAATGGTAGCCTGATCTGAGATCTATCTTGGAAAAACAAGTAGCACCCTGAAGTTGATCAAATAGTTATCAATTCTCGAAAGCGGATACTTATTCTTGATGGTAACCTTTTTCAACTGATGGTAATCTATACACATTCTAAGGAAACCATCCTTCTTCCTCACAAATAAGACCGGAGCGTCCCAAGGTGAGACACTTTGTCGAATAAAACCTTCCACTAGGAGATCTTTCAACTGCTCTTTTAACTCTTTCAACTTTGTTGGTGCCATCCTATATGGCAAAATATATATAGGACGAGTATCAAGAAGAATATCTATATAGAAGTCTATTTCCCTCTCAGGAGGGACTCCGGGAAGATCATCTGGAAAGACTTCTGGAAACTCTTTTACTACTGAAATTGACTGAATAGGAAGTATCTCAACGCTAGAGCCATTAACTCAGACTAAGTGATAGACACACCCCTTAGAAACAAACTTCCTTGTCTTAAGGTATGAAATAAAATGACCCTTAGGCACTGCTGAACTACTACTCCACTCTATAATTGGCTCATTAGGAAACTGGAACTTGACAACTCGAGTTCTACAATCAATGGAGGTATAACAGGCATGAAGCCAGTACGTACCCAGAATAACATCAAAATTAATCATGTCTAACTCGACTAAATCACTCATGGTGCTCTTGTGATTGACGGAAACAGGACAATCACGATAGACTCTCTTTGCTAGAATAGACTCATCAACGAGTGTAGAAACACTGAAGGGCTCACTAAGTTTCTCAGGAAGAACATCAAAATTCATCGCAACATAAGGGGTTACAAATGATAAAATCGCTCCTGGATCTAACAAAGCATAAACATCAAAGTTAAAGACTTGGATCATACCAATGACAACATCTGGCGAATCCTCTTGCTCTTGGCGACTGGCGATAGCATAAAGACGGTTTCCTCCTCTGCCTACCCTTGAAGTAGCTCCTATAGATGCAGCTTTGTCTGGTGGAGCAGCTGAAGAAGACTGGGCTCTATTGCCCCCATTACCGTTACCCTGCTTGTTCTTCAGACACTCTCGCCATCACAACACATCAAAGCAACCAGTGGAGCCATCACGACACATCCCTGAGTGGTTCCTACCACACTTAGCACATGCAGGAGGCTTACTACCCCCTTGTGCCATACTACCTTGAGAATAGGCAGGTTTAGCTCTAAAATTCTCACTATTGTACTCACTTTTGTTCTTTGGTGAAGGTGCACTAGCAGATGATGGAGTAGGTCCCTTTTGTTTCTGTTGGAAGGAAAACCGGTTCGCATTACTCTTCTATTGCTCGGACTCATTCCCTGATGTCTTTGCCCTCTTATTCTTAAACTTTTATGTATCCCTCAGCTTGTCCTCCTCAACTTGTTACACATTGATCAATAGCCTTGTTATGTCCATATCCCTTATCAGCATAGCTGCCTTACATTCCTTGCTTGACAGGCGAGACAATCGAGCAACGATTAAACTCATCCTGCTCCTCATGTCAACAACCATCTCTAGAGCATAGCGGGAAAGTTGTGTGAACTTCCGGCTATACTCATGGACACTCAAAGAATCATGCTTAAGAGTGAGGAACTCTTGTACCTTTGTTTCTCTCAGTTCTCAGGGGAAGAAACGCCCTAAGAAGGCCTCCTCAAAACAAGCCCAACTCACAGGTAGTGCACCCTCAGCTCGGCTCTTCTTTCATTAATCAAATCAGATCCTAGTGACACCCTTCATTTGGTATGCAACTAGTTCCACCCTCTTAGATCAGCAACATGCATGATCTCAAAAACCTTTTGAAGGTCCTCAACAAAGTTTTATGGATCCTCAGTAACACTTGAACCACTGAAGCTTGGAAGATTCATCCTTAAGAATTCACGGATCCTTGAACTATCAGCCACTTCCTGTTGATTCTCTCTTTGTCCAACTTGATTGTTCACATCTGGACTTAGCATCCGGATAGCTTCACGAACTTCAGCATTGGTGACCTCTCCTTGGATTTGCGCTTCTGGTGCATTATGTACCCCTTGTTCTTGTGGTTCAACATTTCTTCTAGCCAAACGACCTTTGACAGCCCTTCGTGGAGGCATGATCTGAACGACACGCGCAAGAACGAATTAGAAGAAACTTTTATAAAGATACACTCTATCTCACGAAATGATTATGAAAGAAGTGAGATAGTTCCTAAATGTTGCATCCTCCTAATTATATGGTGCGCTTCACACCGATAACAAGGACTCTACTGACACGGCTTCATAGACTCCCCAGGACTCTTGAACTCTGTGCTATGATACCAAGTTTGTCACGCCCCGAGCCTACACCCTGGGCTGGACTGGAATTCAAGAACCATTGTTGGCCCCAAGCGAACCCTTGGCAGGGCGTACTACTCAGCGGAAGACTTAACACAAGAAAATAGTATCAAATGATGAACTCATGAAATAAACTTAGAATTTCTTAAAAGATGGCAACTCAAGTCTCAAAACATAAGTCAATAACAAAATAGTGACAAATGATCTAACTAAATGTCTATCTATGAAGTCTCTAAAACTGGGAGGGATGTCGGGACAAGACCCTCGATCATCCTAACAACTGAAAACTACTAAAGAAATGTAAATAGGGATCCTCCGGAAAGCAAGGAGGCTCACCACAAGACTCTTATTGCTCAAATGGATCAACGAAGCACTGGATGTTGATCCTGATTACATGTATCTGCATCATAACAATGATGCAGGCCAAATGGCATCAGTACATTGAATGTACGAGCATGCAAGGGGAATACTAAAACAAGACATAAGCTTGAAAAGGGAACTGAAAGAACATAGCTGGTCTTAACTCAACTCGACTGAACTGAACTCATTTTAATATAAAGCAGTATAAATAAGTGCAATATAAAGAAAAGCTTTTAAAACATGAATATCAAATCTGTGTATTTAGAAATACAATAGTAACTCTGTATGTATGCAAGGATACAATGTAAACTCTGAATGTATATAAAAATACAATTAACTCTATGTATATAATAATACAAAATACTTCTGTGGGAGTTTCTCTAACCGACAACCATCACTTAAGAGCTATTGTGATGATACAGTGTTTTGCCTCACACTGCCAGGGTCGTCTAATACCTTGCCGAGGGAATAGAACCTGACTACTAAGTGGATCCACTAGTCTATGCTAAAAATCACTGAGGAATCATCTAAAATGTATGACCCTTTTCTACCCATGATGGCTACATAATTTATGGGGGATGGGAGTTGTCTGAACTTTCCCTCATATCGGTGCTCAATACTACTCCCAAAATATAATACTAGTTCTTATGTTTAAAAACATAACTTCTTTCTATGGTTTGAGATAATTGCTCAAAACTCAGCTCAAAGGCTATCTTGAAAATCAAAGTTTCCTCTCCTGCTTAATTGTGAAGGCATTTACTCTTTACTGAAAACTAGCTCAAAGGCTCTTTGGAAATCTCAGTTTCCTTTCTTGTTTAAATGTGAAAACATTTTACTCTTTGAGAATACATAGTCCCGATATACTCTTTTGAAGAAATTAACTTCAATCTTTACTCTTTACTCAACTCAAAACTCAGGTCTTAAAACAAAGTTAAAACAAAAAACTTTTAGAATACTCTATGAACTTCTCTTGACTTGACTCTTAACGTTCATTGAATTGAATTATGGATTCAAGGATTGTGATTTGTGATAGGAAAGATCTCATGATGTTTAGGAGTGTTTTTAGATAGTTAAACATGAGAAAAGATTAAGAATTGATTGTTTGGAAGCAAGTCTGCAACGCGGAGATGCATTTAAATATTTGGTCGTGAAATAAATTTTGAGGCAGAACGGTTCGTGACCGCTCCGCGACGCGGAGAAGAATTCCCCAATCCTGAGGAACAGGTCCGTGACGCGGACCTGGTACCCAAATTCACCCGACTTTTTTCTTCTTCATTTTCTAACCCCAATTAGCCTAAACTCAGTTCTTTTTCACAAATTCTTTTTAGATTTAGATACCCAGTATATGTACACAAGAATCTAATGCAAAGAAACTCTAACAATCGACCTTAAACTCTCAAGGACTCCTCAATCTCATCCCAAATTCAAGAACCAAAGCAATTCAAGAACACTACTCAAGAACATCAAAGTCTCAATCTTTTAGGACGAAAATCATACTAAAACAAACATGTTTGGCGCATGGGTGAACGAACTCAACGCTATGTGAACTCACATACCTCGTAGGATTGAATCCTTGGCAAAAACCACACCCAAAATCGCAAGAACTTGACGAATCTTTGAACTTTTCTTCTCCTTTCTCCTCTTGAGTTCTTTCTCCAAAAACCCTAGTGTGATTTGGTAAGGCGTAAAATGATCTAATTCGATTTAGACCCCAATTAAACTTCTAAAAATGAAATAAATTAATTGGACATGGAAAAGACTAAAATACCCCTTTAAAATCCGATTTTGACTTTCCTTATCTAGACAACCTAACTTCAAATGGGCATATCTCCCTCATACGAACTCGAAATCGAGCAAAATCAGGGCGTTGAAAAGATAATTCAAAGATATTTCCTACGGTACTTTGTAGCACACCTAACTCATTCTGAGCTAGGAGTTATGGTCATTTAAAGTTGACTAAAACTCATACTTAGCTTAACTTTGTCAAACTTTTCAAATTTGATTATTTCCAAAAATGGTTCATTTCTAATTCTAAGTCTTTTTAATAGTGGGGTGTTACAGAAACAATAAGTTAAAAAAGGTAGTAATGATTGTGTCTACCTATAAGTTGACATCTTAATAGTATTTTCTCCATAATAATGCAATCTGCAATTTTTAATACTATTAAGTTGCTTAATAAGTAAAATTTTAAATGCATAAAAGAAAACATATATTGTTACTATTTGTATTTTTTTGGAATGCACAAAGAGAATTGTTTATATACAATATGTATATATATATATATATATATGATGACCAAAATATTCAACCAATAAGCTGACTATGAGATTATATATAAGTGAGAAAAGATTCTCCAATTGATGACCGAATTGAATGGTAACTATAGAAAAATCACATATTGTCAAACAGGTAAATGTTATATGTTCAACATTTATTTACCTTAAAAGAGATAACTATGGTAAGTACAACATATAGAGAACTCCAAAAAGCACACTTCTTTCCCATAGGTATTTTCTTTTTCTGCACTTTTAACCTGCTATTTCGAAATTCAGTTGATAAAGGTGATTTCAAAATCACTTGTTGAAACAGAGAATTGCCTCCCACACAAAGAGAACTGATTCAACTTTTATGTTCCAACACTATTGAAGTTAGGGATCTATGTTCAATAAATACACTTCCCATTTCTCTTCCTCCACAAAGCCTACCAAATATAGGCAGAAGCTATTTTCCACCATTTCTTCTGGCTCTTACTTTCCCCCTTCTGATCTAGCTAGCTCATCAGGTTTGTTCTATGTTCATTTTATTACTATAAGGCGAATGAAGAGTGATTAACTCTTAACTACTGTTACTTGTCAGCATGTTTTGGTTAGAGCGAGTTCTTCACACAGTAGTGTTGGCTAAACTGTAGGATATGTTCCTTCGATTTCATTCAGATCGGAGTAGATCAATCTCTTGCAGCTAATATCTCCTTCTTGTGTGAAAAAAGAAAGGTTCTTAATGGTTGATAGTGTTCTCTTTTTTCTTTTCCATTTTTGTAGTTGATGTATATACTTGTATTTAAGAAAGTGAGAGGTAAACTAGGTTGTTTGTGTACTAAATTTGTCGTGTGATGAATAAACTTTTTATGCATTACGAGTCTTTGACGAATAGACTGTCTGTATATTTTTTATTGATGCTTTAACAAGTTATTTTAGCGCATATTCTCAGACAAAACTGGCCATGATGGCCTAATAGACCTCTATACACCAACTCCATAATTGTTGAAAACTATATTAGTGCACCACTTGTGGTTTGTTTGGCCATACTTACATTGGATCACCTCTCTCCACATTGTTTGATCTTCACCATTGTATCTCCAAAGTCATTTCATCAGTAAGTCGGTAAGCGCAATCTATCATGCTCTCTGCTTAGTTAAGAAGCTTTTCAACTAACAAGATGATATTCTTTGCCCTCTTTAGTACCTTTCCGTAAGAAGTCTCGATGTTGTGTGCTCCTCTAACTCCTTACCTTCTTCGGCAACCGTTAACAATTTTGTATGCATAGCATAAGCATCATTAGCTTTCTGTTCTGCCACCATTTTTGGTTCATCGGGATCACTTTGCAACTGAAGGCAGTACTTAAGATTCCACAGCACTGAACCCATTGAAGGACGATCAGTTCCATGATCAGACAAGCAACTTACTGATGTATGGATGAATTGCTTCAAACATTCTTGTATAATCTCCCCTTTAATATGTGGATCCATAAGTTCCGTGGTAGTATTTTTCCTATGGCATTGTAATGCCCAATCTGCTAGACTGCTTAGAGCTGGCCTTCCAGACACTACTTCAAATAGGACAACCCCAAAAGAGTAGACATTAGACTTTTCTGTCAGTTGCTGTCTTCTGAAATACTCTGGATCCAAGTATTCAAAACTTCCCTTTACCATTGTACTAACATGAGTTTATTGGAGATTAGGTCCCGTTTTCGATAGCCCAAAATCAGAAACCTTTGCCACTCACTTGTCATCCACCAAAATGTTTGTAGTTTTCACATCCCTATGGATGATAGTGTACCTTGCACCAGTGTGAAGACCTCTGGCTGCACCAATACAAATATCCAACCTTTGCTTCCATGATAAGGGTGGCTTATAAAGGTCTTCTCTCAATGTCCCATTATCCATGTAATCATAGACTAATATCATCTCATCATTCTCTTCACATGCCCTAATCAGTGAGACTAAGTGTCTATGTGAATCTCAGTTTTCGATAACTTTAAATTCCTCTAAGGTACACTTATCTTAATTTAGTTAATTTTATCAAGAAAAGTTCATATTAGATTAACTATTAGGATGTATTTGCCATCACTTTGAATACCTGTAGTACTTTGATAGATTAAAAAGTTCATCAATTTCGCTGTCCAGCTAGATTCGTTTCTTTGTTCGTGGATCTTATATTTTGACTTTTATAGCACAAAAATGCTGCTATTTGTTGATAATAATCTGATTTGAATTTTATTATTTATAATGTTTTTATAATATCACATATCTTCTATAACTTTATTTAATGTTTGAAAATATCCTTCGAATCATATGCAGGAAAAAACCAACAAAACTAACACTTTGGGAGGATTTTATTGATCATGAGGGAGTACTTAAACTTTTCAACCAACTTCATGATTACCCTGTCATTCTTGCTAGGAGAATTGGGAAATCATCCTCAGGTAAAAGTGCAAATAAATATATATTTTTCTTTTTGAAAAATATATGACATGATGAAACTAAAATCACATATTCAAATGCACGTAGGAACGTCGAATAGATTCGTTGGTTTGACGAGCAGATTCAATGCAACAATTGAAATCAATCCTCAATATCCACAGGCTGCCGAGTTAAGGACGTGGTAATATACATTTTTATTTAATGCATCGAAATTTCAGAATATTTTGAGATATAACACACATCTTTAATTTTACAATCACAAAGTTTTAAAATTTCACTTTTATTTCCTTTTTCATAATCTTTCTACAAGACATATGTAATAAAATGAAGATATTAGTATTCTTATTTGTTTTTGATAAATGTATGGACCAGACTTCTTTACAATCCTTTTTACAATTTTCAAAATGATACAAGTGTTTTGGATGAGCCAATATTAATCAATTTTCATAATTTTACTTGTTTATAGGATCAAAACAATTGAAACAAAGTTTGTTGCTTATAAGATGAAAAGTACAAGTCCAATAGGCTCTATTATGTTGATTCCATTTAAGGATGAGGTTATATATATGGCTAACATCCAGGCACAACCTCCCGTAAGAATAACAAGTATATCATTCTATTTTTTTATATTTTTTATTTTACAGTAAAAAATAATATTTGGCATATTGACTTTGAAGGGACAAGTATTTAATGTTGAGGCTGAATTTGCCCCTTGCAAGTAAGGATCAACGCTTTAGTGTGTTAGCATGCTCAAATTGTAAGCAATTGTTCACGAGATCTAACGTGCTTAGGGAAATCTACTGCACAAGTTGTCACCGATCCACACATCTTATTCCTATATATATTTGCTCTTCTACAAAATTAATAATAACTAATTAAGATTATTTATTTTGTTTTTTCAAAGAAATAAATGTTTTAACTAACCATTATTTTTTAAATTTTTCATTAATTATTAAAACATATGTCAATTTGAAGTTACTATTAAGGACAACAGCGATTTTGCAACAGCTATTGTTTCAGATGAAATTGCAGAGAAAATGATGCACCTCACTTCAGAAGAAATTTATGAAACTTGCTTCGTCAAGGTACATATTACTTTTTTCTCACCAAATAATCACAAAGAACTTGTTGTGATTTTTATTTTCATTGTTTCTTATTTCTTCTCTTGAACACAATGTTCAACTCTCCCTCAAGGTCTCCTATAAAGTCTACCCACTGGCATATAACAGTTAAGGGAATCTACGATGAGATGTTCTAACTCACTACTGTCTAAATTATATGCACCTAATAACATCGCAAGTAGTAATCCTAAAAATACCTATCCTACATTATAGAGTAGGCTATAATCTTATCTTGCGTGTGAAGATATATAATTATCAATTACTTATTTTTGGATTACTAATCATATATGTATATGTAGTTAAACTATGGCCAATTATTTTCTTTAATTACGTGAAAAATATACTATCTAACTTTTAAGAGTTTCAACTGAATGAACATATGAGCAAGTGAACATATGACTTCCTTAACTTGAAAAGGAAATCATATATGTATATATGTAGTTAAACTATGGCCAATTATTTTCTTTAATTACGTGAAAAATATACTATCTAACTTTTAAGAGTTTCAACTGATTGAACATATGAACAAGTGAACATATGACTTCCTTAACTTGAAAAGGATAATATAACTCTATAGGCTTAGAACTCTAGCATAAGAGAATTTGTAATAAAGATTCATTTTTATGTATCAGGTATGTTGTGAAGACCTTTATAGTAGGAAGAACTTAAGCTCACAACTTTCGAACAATATCTCGTGAGTTCCTTATCAAATAGCATAGAATATTGTAGATGATGAGCGAATGGAAACTTACCTTCAATAGATAAATATCTCGTGAATTAATTATTAATTACTTATTTTCAGATTACTAATCATATATTTATATGATATGTATATATGTGGTTAAACTATGGCCAATTACTTTCTTTAATTACGTAAAATATATACTATCTAACTTCCAAGAGTTTCAAATGAATGTATATATGATCATGTGAACATATGGGTTCCTTGACTTGAAAAGGATACTATAACTCTATAAGCTTAGAACTCTAGCATGAGAGAATTTGTAATAAAGATCTATTTTTATGTATCATGTAAGTTATAAAAACTTTTATAGTAGGAACATGTCATTCTAGGTCATGCCTTAACTATAAAAGAGGTTTTAACTTTACATACTTTGGGTCTATCTCTTACATTATGTCGTCAATGTCTCCTTCTGTAACGTGTTCAGTGTACTCTTTTCATTCAAAATTTCATATCTTAAGTTTGTGTTTCTTTTCTCCAGCACCCAACTTATACTTTTTGTTGTAAACAGTCAACTTTTTCTATAAAAATATTATCATTGTATATATTTTTTTGGCTTTTATCCATCTCACATGGTTACCCATCGGTTGAGAGCTTTGTGCCTAAGCTGTCATGCGCACCTACCACAATAAACGTGACTGTTTTAAAACTGTTGCATGTTGACTCTGATTAGTTGAAAGACCTTTAATATTGAATTTGAGTTTAGATGTAAATACATAAACATAGATATATTGATTTTCCTTTAAAAACAAATTGATATTTTTTTGTGATTCACTTTTCTTTCCTCATCCACTTTTCTTTTGATTTGAAAATTCATGATCCTTGCATATGCTATTATTGTTGAACTTCTTCTTTTATGATAAAAATATTTGATCTCTTTCGATTTGTCTGTTTGGTTTATTTTCTTATTATTATATATATATAATATAATATATTAATGTTTTTGTTATTATTAATCAAATTTTTTTTCATTTTTCCAGAAAGAAACATTATCGCTCCAAAATGTGGAAGATAAATTAAACGGCAAGATATTCAACATTCAAATGAAAAAAGCTATTCACAAAAAAATTGGATGCAACGCAAAAATTATCCATTTTGTCTTACCTGGAGAAACAAGATGTGATTCATAAACCAATGGCATCTACGACAGTCAATGTTACAGATGTGAAAAAGCGCACAATTGAACATCTTAGTTCAGGGGAAAAAGAATATCCAAGCATGGAAAACAAATGTAATCCTTCCACCCACAAACATAACATGGAAATGAAAAATCCTCCCATGAAAAAGAATTAAAAGGTATTTGAATTATTTTGTATGTTTTTTAAAACTTCACCTTTGCAATTGACTAATATAAATAGGATTTACTTATCTTTGTATTTATTTTCTATGAATTCGATTCAATCTCTAGACACATTATCTTTTATTGTTTTGAATTGCAGTTGAAACACTTTGTTGTGGTGCTGGAAACAGTCATTTTTGCACTCTTTTGTTGCTGCCACTGAATGCCGTGTTTTGCAAGATTTTGATGTTGCTATGTGGATGCCTTATGTTCCTGTTCTTTTATGGAAATTGAATATATTTTCTCCTGTGATAGCAGGTTAGTTAAAAGTTCTATTTTTACAGGTACTCCATTTATCAACTTAAATGAAAATACATTCTTTCTGGTGTTATAGTTATTGTTATCGCTGAAAACTATTGTGTTTTAGTTCCTAAAAGATGATGTAACTTTCCTCTATTGATATTGTTGGAATAACCACATTAAGCTGATAGAATCAAAAACTACAATACGAAATAACAGTTAGTAGTTTTGGATGTTTATGTTTTCCCACTACCTTGAAAGCCCACAAAGATAAGTTTGAGCCACGGGCAACACCACACATTTTTGTTGGCTACCCCTTCAATCCATAAGGTTGCAAGGTTTTGGACTTGGTTACCAAGAGAGTTCATGTATGCAGAGATATTTCTTTTCATGAGTCTGTCATCCCTTTTGTCATTGCTCCTGATAATTCTAGTTTTGCATTTGTCTTAAAGTATCTTGTCCATCATCCCAAAACTCTAACTTGCATGCCTGGTACAACTAGAATTTTCTCTAATGATGACTTCCTAAATATTAACATGCCACATGAAGTCACTACTAATGAAGTAACAATAGTAGATACAACATCTAATACAATCCCCAATATCCAAACATCTACTAATACAAATGAACACACATCAAGCACTACCATCCCAAACGCACCAGTTTCACCATGTAATGCTCCACCTGCTCTTAGGAGAACAACCAGGTCACTTCATACACCCAACTACCTCAAAGAATATAAATACACTTTACCTAACTTGCATTCCTTCACACCTGCACCTGATCCTCACCTTTCTCTTACATCCTTCCTAACCAACCATGATAGCATTTGCTTTACCATTTTGTGTTCTGATAGCCAGCAGTTAGTTGAAACCATCTCTCATGATTGTGAGCCTTCCTCATATGAAGAATCAATCTTGCATCCTGCCTGGCACTATGACACAAGAATTTGAAGCTCTATATGCTAATAATACTTGGGAATTAGTACCTCTGCCCAAGGATAAGAAGGTCATTGGTTGTAAGTGGGTGTACAAAATCAAGCACAAGGCTGATGGTAGTGTAGAAAGGTTTAAGGCAAGACTGGTAGTTAAGGGGTACACTCAACAGGCTGGTATAGATTACAATCAAGCCTTATCTCCTGTAGTAAAGATGACTACTGTTAGGAGTTTTATTACACTGGTTGTTAAGAAGGGATGGGGCTTGTATCAGTTAGATGTCAACAATGCCTTCCTTCATGGTGATTTGACTGAGGAAGTATACATGACATTGCCACAAGGTCTTGCAGTGGACTGCCAAAACATGGTGTGCAAATTAAAAAAAAATCATTATATGGTTTAAAGCAGGCTAGTAGGCAATGGTATGATAAGTTGTCCAACAGTCGTTGTTCTAGGGGTACATACATTCACATAGTGATTACTCACTGTTTCACAAAAAGAAGGGAAGTTCTTTGGTCTTTGTTGATGTATATGTTGATGATGTGATTCTGACTGGGACTGATCTGGAGGAGATCAACTCTCTAAAGTCTTTTCTGAATGATCAGTTTAAAATAAAGGATTTAGGTAGACTTCATTATTTCCTGGGCTTGGAGATATTATACAGGCATGATGGGGTTCTCATTTCTCAAAGAAAGTTCACCACTGATCTCTTAAAGGAATTTGATTCCTTGAACTGCAAACCTGTTGCTTCACCACTTGACTATACTGAAAAATTGGAGGCCTCTGATGGAAGGTTACTATATGATCCTACTCATTACAGGAAGTTAGTAGGCAAACTCAATTTTCTAACAAACACTAGGATAGATATAGCTTACAGTGTGCAGCACCTAAGCCAGTTCATGCAAACACCTAGGGAACCACACTTAAAGGCAGCTTATCATGTCCTCAAATACCTAAGACAAGATCCTACAATGGGAATATTCATTTTAAGCACACCTGCTCTTACAGTCAAGGCATATTGTGACTCAGATTGGGGTGCTTGCTCTGATTCAAGGAAGTCAGTCAGTGGCTATCTAGTCCTCATGGGTGATAGCCCTATCAGCTGGAAGTCCAAGAATCAGGCCACAGTATCCTTGTCCTCTGCAGAAGCAGAATACAGAGCTATGAGACAGGTAGTAGGGGAGCTAGTTTGGTTTGAAAGGCTGATGAATGAGTTGTCTGTACAATGCCTCTTGCCTATACAAGTTTTCTGTAACAGTCAAGCTGCAGTCCACATTGCCAAGAACCCAGTTTTTCATCAAAGGACTAAACACATAGAAATCAACTGCCAATTTGTTAGAGACAAACTTCACCAAGGCTTGATCACTCTCCACCACATCTCTATTGATTCACAACTGGCAGCTATCCTCAGAAAGGCTCTTCCTGGAGTTAAACATGCTACATTATTAAACAAGTTGTCTGTAAATCCAATTACCTCCAACTTGAGGGGTGTTGAGATATAAATCATTTATATCACATTTTAGTTAACACAGTTAGTTAGTCATAGTTAGAGAGTTTCTTAGTTAGTTACTAGCTTAAAGTGTGTATATAATGATCAATTGTAGTGTTCAGTTTTCTTAATTCACATTCAATGAAATATAATTTTCATACAACTCTACTAGATTCTTCTTCTCTCTTCTTCTCTCATGTGAGTTCAAGCTCCATCAATGGAGGAGCTTGATTGATCAGTAACAAGCTGTGCTGATTTTATCACAGCTTTTTCGTTTTTTAGCATAAGTGTAGTTGTTGAATGCTCTTGCTTATTGATTGTTGTTAGAACGTGTTCTTATCATAAAATCAATATGAGAGGAGTCGAAACTGAATTATGAACCTCTAGGGAAAGGCCACTAATCTATGTAAAGTTTGAACCAATTGGCATTTATAAATGAGTGAAAATATCCTGTCATTTGCAAGTTTGTCAGTAATTCGTGTAAACACTTGTGTTTCTTAGGTGTCCTAAAATACTAGATTAATCTGTTTGTACTTTTGTGTTTTCTCCATCCAAAAGAGGTCTTACTAGTTGTAATCAATTAAATGTCCCTTTTCGTCTGAATACGTAAGGTTACATTCTTTGTACGATAGTAAATTTGATGTATCCTTGAGTAATTATACATGATGTTTTTTGTCATCTGTGTATTAACAAGTTAGACAACTAAATGCTTCATGCTAACCAATAGATATGTGTTAGACAACTGGAAGTTATTCCAAATTTATTGAATCATGTCATATCTTTGTCTAAATTCATTTTAGTCGCTTGCTTGAAAAAAATACTTAATCAAAACTCTAAATGTTTGAGTTTAAAGAGTCCATATTCATGACTTGTCACATTCTGTTGATACTGTCTTAGTTGACCAACTGATATCATAAACCACCCAAATCGGGAACACATGTTTAATCTCCTTTTATATTTGTTTCTTGTTTAGATCATGAAATGCTTGATAAAAGAAGAATAATATTTGCTAGGCTATAAGTATTCTGTTAGTTATGATGTACTGTTGTTGGTACTTATATATATATTTGGTAATTCATATAAAGAACAAAAATGTAGATTTGTTAGATAGTTAAATGTTTGCAACTTTAATGTACATGGTGTAAGATGTTTCTTTTATCCAAAACGTGAATAACTGACCCATATTGAATTAGTTAGGATCCTTGCTTAATTTCAGAAAATGGTAAAAATATTTGTATTACTTTGTTCACTGATTTTGCTTAAGGTCGTGTTAATTTTCATCTTTTTTGTTTGTATATGTACACATGAGAGCGCGTTTGGAGTTATGATATGACTCCATCTCTTTCCAAATTAGAAAAACGATCGATAATTTACCCTTTGCTCGTGTCTAGAGTAGTTTACTCACCCCAAAAGAGTCCAACACTTCCTCCTTATTTCAAACCTTCACATTTCTTTTATATATACATAAATTTATGTTGTTATCTTTTGATTAATGTTTTATACATTGGTAGGTTTACACTTACATTTACGTTTGCTTTCATTTTTGGGTTTTGTACAAACCAACTAAGAACAATAGTAAAAGGTAGTTGTTACCTTCCCACCCCTTTATATAATGAGTTTAATATAGTCACTTGTATTAAAATCATACTTTTTTATTAAGTTTTATTCATTACGAAACATTTCTTTTGTCATGGAAGCATGAATTTCCAAAAAGTTTGAACCTGAAATTTAGCTTTGTCTTAATAAAGTTAAGATTTAGAACACAATTTTGAGCGGACTTAAAAATTGTTACAACCCGAGCCTACATCCTGGATGTGGCCAGCACTCAAGAAACATTGTTGGACCCCAAGCGAACCCTTATCATGGCTAACTACAAGCGGAAGATCAACTCAAGCATACGTAAACATTAAATTGAAAGAAACGTTTAAAAATAGCTTACTAAATCTCAAAACTTTGCTGAATATACTGAGTATAAAATCATAAGTTTAAATAAAACATCTGAAAACTGAAAGTGTCACTCCCCGAGGATACCCCCTGGACGCAACACGGGACCTAGGATCACGAGTGACCCCAAGCTAACCTTGTCGGCATAATCATAAGCATACTAAAGATAAACTGAAACAATAATAACTAAGCGGAAACTAGATCTAGCAAAACTATAAACTAAAGCTAAAAGCGATAAAGATAGTCATGTCACTAGTCCTCGAAGAATGAGGACTCACCATTGATGTTGTTGAACTGAAGATCGAGAATCGATCTATGCGTGATCTGACTGCTAAGGACCTGAACCTACATCATGAGAAGATGTAGCGCAGAGTATGCGTCAGTACTTGAAGGGTACTGAGCATGTAGGTTAGCGTAACACTAAACAATAACATAACTGAATCAGAGCATAAATCTGAGTAATGACATGAGATAAGCATGATACCAACTGAGAATACTGAACATGAAATATTGAATGCAATGACCAAGTTTATAACATGTTGAGACTGATTTTTGAACTATAATGATAACATGGGCAATGCAATAGAATCTGACTGAATTGTAAGGGAGTTACTAATAACCGACATAAAACCATATGAGCTAAATGTGGAGTCCGATGTATACGCCCCATCGAGAGGACCCAATATACCCTGCCAGAGGTATAGAGGCATGCTGGCATGATCACTAAAATGATGCCCACGGATGGGACTTATAACCTACGGGGCACATAGTTCTGGGACTTGAAGGTGACTGACCCTAGTCCACTCAGTATTAAGCTTCCCATATGATTAAGTAATTAACACTTTATGACTGAAATGTTGTAATACTAGATAGCTCAAAACTGACATGTAAATTAAGAATGCAACATTAATAGACTGATAATAATGCATTCGAAAACTAAGGCATGTTTATATGTAACTGAATTAACTGGCCTAGCATGTATAATTCATGAACTAAAGGAACTACATAGCTAGGGTTCTGAGTTTATGCATGAATCTGGGAAAAACAATACTATAACGTGATAATATGATTTGGATCATTCTAACAGCTGAAAACCCAACAATTCTAACATTCAAGAAACCCTAAGTCTAGATAATATTAAGGGGATCAAGATTCTGACTGAAATCTAGGGACCTAATGGGTGAAAAGAACCCACTAGTGAAATCCCACATACCTAGTTACGAATTCCACGGAGAAATCTATCGATTTCAGGGGTGGAACTGATAGAACCTTGTTGCGTTCTTGAACTAGGGTTCGGTCGCCTCTTTCTTCTCTCTACGCTCTAGGTTTCTAAGTTTTGACGAATGATTTGACTTAGGTAAGTTTTAGTTATGTTTCTAGGCAAAAATTAACCAAAACCACGTAGTTTAGGGGTTAAACGACGTAGTTTAGGGGTCCACCGCATAAGGAAAAGACCAAAAGACCCTTGACTTAACTGATGTCGGGACCAATCAACGGACCTGGTCCACGGATCGTGGTCCCACTTATGGTCTGTCCTAGTCATTCGTCGATTAGCTTCAGAGACTGGGATCTGCGAACCACGATCCACAGACCTAGTTCACGGACCATGGTCCCACCTATGGTTCGTAGGTCCTGGCCGTGGGTTGGGGTTTTCTAGGGACCTCGATCCATGGACCTGGTCCACGAACCATGGTCCCACCTACGGTCTGTAGGTCCTTGTCGTGGGTCAACCCTTAGCTGAATTTTTTGGGGGGTTCTGGGGATGGGTTGCAGTTGCAAACCACAGACTAGCAGAACGGACCATAGGTCCTCCTACGGTCCGTGGGTGGCGACCGTTGGTCTTACCTACAACTTCTGAAATATCTGCATTTAGGTTTGTTTTCGGATATGGGGTGTTACAGAAAGACTCTCCAAAACTATTTATCTATGAAGGCCCTAATGTATACAAGGATGGGTGTTGGGACAAGACTCGCAATTCCTCAAGAGAACTACTAGTAACAACTTATAAAAACTAGAGTCATCTAGAAGCAAGGAAGTCTTACTCAAAAGCTGATGAAATGATCTCAACGGACTCTTATGCAGGTCGAATGACATCAGGACATTAAATGTACTAGTATGTAATATAGTTGAATAACAAATAACTAAAAGAAAAGGACTGGAATAGATAACAATGTACTCAAGCTGAATGTAAAGAAATAAAGGAGTTAAATCATTTAAAGCTTTACAAAATACTCTCTCATCTCTGAACTCAATATAATAAGTGATATATAAAAATACACTTTAATTCTATTGGGAGATTATCTAACCGACAACCATCACTATGAGCTACGTGATGATACATCGTCTCACCCACGCTGCCAGAACTGTCATATACCTTGCCGGGGTATAGAACACATCAATTAAGTGGATCCACTAAGCTCTGCCCGAAGGCACTTAGGATTCATCTAAAAAGTATGATCTTGTACCCATGTTGGCATACATGGTTTATGAGGAATGTGAGTTATCTGAACTCATCCCCATATCGGTGCTCAATACTACTCCCAATAATATATACTCATGCTCAATATTTAAAAAATATAATCTTCCTCTGGTTTGAGATAATTGCTCAAACTATCATCTTAAAAGAGGTAACTGCTCTTGAAATATCTTAAACTCATAACTCATTTAGAAATCAAAGTTTCTTTTTTATCAATGTAAAAACTAAAACCTTTGGGAATACTTAGTTCCCTTATACTCTTACTCAATTCATATTTGAAAACTCTTTCTCAAAAATATATCAAAATCATATTGTGATATGATCATTGATGACTCGGGAAGTCATACTGCATAAACATTGATGGCATAACTAGATACCATACTGCTTAAACATTGATGGCATACTTGATTGTCATACTAATCATGTTTTAGAAACTCTTTCTCAAAACTCATCTTTACTTCCGCAAAAACTCAATTTAAAACTCAAGTGTTGACTTTAAAAAGCTTCTCAAGATTTATAACTCAATTCATAGGGTTCATGCGGAATTATGGACATGAACGACTCAACTCAGAGATCTTAATAGCAATATGGAAACTCAGTACTTAGAACTCAAGAACTCAGAACTCAACGATACTACTCATCAAAAAAATTACTTAATTCATAGGGTTCATGCTGAAATAGAGACATGAACGAATCAACTCAAGAATCTTAATGCATAACATATAGCAATTCAATAATTAGGAATATAATTTTAAAAAGAATTTGGAACTCAAGAACTCAAAATCAACTCATCTCAAGAATACTCAAATCTAGGGATAGAATCCTAGATTACTATTTTACTGATTTGAAAGTAGATGTAGTGCATGAGGACGAACTAGTCCAACACTATGATAGTCTTACATACCTGGAAGAACAAGGTTCTTGAAGAATTTTGATGAAGAACTTGATTAGAAGCCTTGAAACCCTAGCTTGAAGGTAAACAATCAAGAAAACATTTCTTGAGATTCTTGAATTGGTTTCTTGAAATCTCTGCGGTCAAGAATTATAATTTTCATTAGTGATTCATAATTGTATGGAGGAATTTGAGTTAGAAAGAATGAATTCTTGGAGAAGAACTTACCTTGAAGAAGAATCTTGAAAATGATGGAAAGAATCTTGAATAGAGTCTTCTACTTTGATTTTTCCTTAGGGTTTTGCCTTAGGGTTTGAGAGAGAAGAGAATGATGAATTAAAAGATGAAAATCTGATTGTTTTGGGTCTCTAATTAGTCAAGAAATTCTTTTAGGGTTTTCTTAGAGTAAAAAGACAAAAACGACCCTTTTTAATGTTTTCCCGCCGGCTAATTCGTGACTGCACTGTATCAGGTTACTAAAATGGTCATACCTTTTTACTCAAAACTTGGATTTTTGCAAAATTGGTGGCGTTGGAAAGTAGATTCAAATACATTTAATTTGATAGATTATGGACCACATAACTCTTTATATTCTAAGAGATATAATCGTTTAAAGTTAACCCAAGTAAAATCTTTCATCAAAACTTAATCGATAAGGAAACTTTCAACTCAACTCAACATGTATATGTCATAAACAAGGTATACATTTATTTGTTTCTTAATTTTTCTCAATAAAGTATTATTTTGTTATACATACCATATTATTTTTTCATACCTACCATCATTTTATGAATGTTATTTCTTTTTATATAAATTCAATTGTAAATTCCTACACTTTAACATACATATTATTTTACTACATATGTATCTATCATCATTTTGTTCCTACATGTAAATAAAATAGTAAATGCTCATATGGTTTAAACGACACACATGTATATATTTACTTTATAATAAATACATATAAGATCCCAAACTTTATATAGTCATTTAGCATTTTTTTTTTTTTTTTTTTTTAATTATTATTAT
>JAJOOR010017519.1:0-34806 GCA_036250505.1 Solanum acaule
CCCCCCCCCCCCCCCCCCAATAGTAATTAACCAAGAATCTAAGTTCTACGGATCGAAAAACGCATTAGGGGAGTAAAAACCTTACCTTTAGCACCAAAAGTCATGGAAAACTGTCAAGAAATTGCCTGGGGTCGTCTCCTAACTCTTAAGAACGAAGTTTGCAGAATAATGAAGTTTTTGGAGTTTATTTCCGACTTAAGTCACGACTGTCCCGCTGTAGCGGCCCCCATCCCACTACAGCGGCCCCGCCCTGGTGAGATAATTTCCGCCCTGGCGGCTTGCACATCAAAATTTGAGTTCCAAAACCCCATTTCACAACACACCTTCAATCCCTGACATTCAAAAACTACTCGTTCACGCTAAGATGCGTTTCAAGAGTTCTACTCGCTCGAATTCGATTCCATAAAGTCGTACGGGTTCCTTAACGTCTTAGCTAACTATTCATGTCATCAAATTCATTATTAAATCCTCATTCAATACTAGATTTCCCTAGACCTCACTGACTCAGATTTCGTCCAAATCTGGACTAGGCTAGGAATTTCCAACTTACTACTCAAAAGTTTTCTGGCCCCAATTCTTTCCCCATTGGATTTTCCCTAACGACGGAATCAAGTTGTTACACCATCACTATTGTTACCAAACACCAGCCACCACAATCAATCACATTTATCATCACAACCATCACTAACAACAACTATCATTGTGATCAACCACTTTTGTAGTCGCTATCACACCTACCACCTCTATCATTATAATTTTATACACTGCTATCACTTGGTCCATTTCATTCAATTTTATCTTCTATTTAATTCCAATAAACTAAACAATCAAATATTATTGATTTATTAAAAATCAAATCAAACTCAAAAGAATTATTAATTTATTTAATAAATTCAATTTAATCTGCAATTTGATTTGTTTTTTTTTATCAAATTATGAACCCTCCTAGAATTAGGTATATCGCTAATTCTAATTAAGGTTAAAATAATACAGAAACATTTTAGAGGAGAAAAATTATAGTTCAAACATATATAATTTAATATTTATGCTCTTTTTCCTACTAAATTTATTGGAATTAAGCTATAAAAGAGCCCATCTCATAAAAATTAAAAAAAAATTGATTTGACATGGTAGGCATACAATGGAAACATAATAAGACAAAATCCTACGATGTATTCTAGAATTTTTCATTTGGTTTTGTTGTTTGGATACATAACATATCCACTCATTAAAGAGGCAAATGATAAAAATAATAATAAAAGAGAATCAGACCAAATTGATGTCCTTTTATTTTATTTAATTAACATAGGAGTCAAAGCTAATTAACAAAAGCAACATGTAAATTTTTATATGCAAATTTGATTTGTATTTACCTGTTCAAAATTGTATGTCAACCATTATGGCAGATAAGTCCTTTAAATTTGATGAAAGTGTTCAATCACAAAGTTCTTAAATCTGATCTCTATTGCTATTCCATCACCTTATGATGATTATATACTTTGATACAAGAAAATATTATTAAACAAGTGAGTCGGATGATTGAATGGTTGAATGATCACTTAATTTATAATAATTGATCATTAAAAAAAATGTACGAACTATCTCTATTTTTGGATGGTTTTTTATTTTTTCATTTTGGTCCTTTAAATTTGTGATCCTTAACTTTTTCTTAGTGCTTATTTAATAAAAAATTGTAGGTCAAAATATCCTTAATTATACATAAGTTTTCTAGGAAAAATTAACTTCACAGGAATAAACATTTTAGAGAATGTTTTGGGGCATACGTTTTGTAATATTTAATTGGCAAGCAAGACTCTTAAGAGAACTTTTGTTGGGTGTGCATCGATCGGTTCAGTTTTATGTATTATCGGGTTGGTTTATCAGTTTTTGGTTTTTAAATATACTAAATCAATAACAAACCAATAAGATATTGTTTATTGATTTTTGGTCATTAACAGTTCGGTTTTCGATTTACCCACTAAGAAAATGATCATAAAATACATATATGATTTCTGACATCTCTAACAATTTGACACGATACAGTGAGACAAGCAAATCAGATGTAAATGCTTTGATATAGTGAAACGAGAAGTATAATGAGAAATAACAAGAAAAACATTACTTCCATGCTTTGCTAGTCACCCGCAACCTTGTAATCGATTTCCTCTGTGAGACATGTACCACCTGCCTGCAATCATTTTGAATTCTTGATTTTGGGATTAGTTATACTTTCCTTGATGCAACACCAAGGAATGTATAAGAGGAAAGAGTTAGTATGTTAGTTTATGTTTTGATTAATTTACAACTAATTATTGGATGCAGTACATACCTCGGAAAACAAAGTTGTTGTTGATGGATATAAGAATCTCTCTTCCTTGGCTTCTGCTCAAGGTGAGATCAGTTGTATTATATAAAGATTGTAATTCTTTTGTATGGATGATCTTCTTGTTATAGACCTCAGAATATTTGAGATGGAAAAGGAGAAACACGACGATTCTTCTCCAAGAGGAGTTATGGAAGTGAGCATCAGAAATCCAGAGAATGGCTCTATTTCTCCTAAGGACTACCCCTCAAGTTCTCAAGTCGGTTTGTCAAATCCATAGACGTTCTCTCGCTAGCATAAGTTGTTCAATATGTGGAAAAGAAGCTCCGTCAAAAGACTACCTTCTTGATATGCTTACAAATGAAAGGAAGGCAGTTTCTTGATGAAACTCTCTTCAACATTTTGAAGAACTTATGCCTAGTGAGGGAATCCGTAAATTCGACAAGCACAATTGATGAGAATCTAAGGGTTCGGTTTAGGAAAATTAGAGTCATTGCCTAGCTTCTTATGCACACTTCAATAACAACTCTTGGAAAATATATTCTCTGCGTGTATAAATGGATAAAGCACCTACATTTAAGATTGACAAGAGTTGGAACAAAGTGTAGAATAGAATTCCTCATTGTATGTGGTGGGTGATCTGAAGAGAGGAACTCTTGATATTTGAAGACAAGCAAAATTCAGTCAAGATGATTATGAATGTATTTCACTTTCTTGTGTAAGAAAGAATATGCAAATAAGTGAGTAACTCATTAGAATTTTTAGAGTTTCTCTAAGATGAGAAGAAGACTTTACTTTTGCCGTTTATGAATATAATCATATTACCGGTCAAGAAAAAATTAAATACATGTGATATTTCACATTTAGTCAAGAAAAAATCAAAATGTATAATGGTCAAAACATGTTGTTTTGCTCACTTGTACAAAACAAATCCAGGATTCCTATTGTGTCGTTTATGAAAATATTATTACCATTTAAGAAAAAGGCAAATTAATGTGATATTACATAAAATTCAAAATTAACATAATTGTCATTTATTAATATAATCATATTACCAGTCAAGAAAAAATCAAATACAAGTGATATTTCACATCTAGTCAAGAAAAATTCAAATACATGTGATATTTCACATGTATAATGGTCAAAACGGATTGTTTTACTCACTTGTACAGAAGATTCTAGGACTACTATTGTATCATTTATGAAACTAATTATTGTCATTTAAGAAAAATGCATACTCACGTGATATCTCATATGCATAATGTTCGTAACACACATTTCATGAACATCGTTTTGAAGAACAAACTTCCAGAAAACATATTCTTTTATTGAAAATTAGTTTGTTTGAACTTAATAGAGGTTTGAATGTGAATGGTTCAGAGTTCAAACCTTAAATCATTAACACCACTTGTTTACATTAAGATTTTTTTTAATACTTATTTTTTGTGTGGATAATTTTCACCACCATTTCGTCCATAACAACAAACCACCATCACCATCACTATTGTTACCAACCACCACAATCAATCACATTTGTCATCACAACCATCACTAACAACAACTATCGTTGTGATCAACCACTTTTATAGTCGCTATCACACCTACCATCTCCATCACTACAATTTTATACATTGTTATCACCACTATCATCACTTTATCGTCCACCATTATTAGCCAATACCATCAATGCGGTCAATCATTACTACCAATCACCTCTACCATCACAACTAGTATCATTGCCAACTACAAGTCAATGATACCTGGATGTCACTTTTTATTATCTTAGAAAAAAGGCAAAGTATAGGAAGAGTCCATTAAAATTGACAACAGACAACTTTTTTAGTCAATTAATTACTAAATTGTATGCAATGATTGAGGCTAGAAAAAAATAATCATAAATCCCTTGTTACAAAGGTTTTTGATATTCTTGAGTAATACATAAACACTTTAGATAAGAAATATTATAGTTCAAGAGTAATAACAATGCTATGTAATTTTGGTATTTTCAAAACGTATATAGTTTAAGAGATATTCAGGTATTAATGCTTCTTTTTTCCTACTAATGTATTGGAATTGAGCCATAAAAGAGCTCATTTCATGAGAGTTATTTCTATTTGACAAGGCAGGCATGCAATGAAAACCTAATAAGACAAAATCCTACAATGTATTCTAGAATTTTGCATTTGATTTTGTTGTTTGGATACATAACATATCACTCATCCATGAGGCAGTTGATAAAAATAATAATAAAGGAGACTCAAACCAGATTGATGTCATTTTAGTTTTATTTTCTTGGAGTAGGAGTCAAAGCTAATTAACAAAAGTAACATGTAAATTTTTATATGCAAATTTGGTTTGTATTTAGCTGTTCAAAATTGTATGTCAACCTCAATGGTAGATAAGTCTTTTAAATTTGATGAAAGTGTCCAATCATAAAGTTCTTAAATTTGATCTCTATTGCTATTCCGTCACCTCATGATGGCCTTATACTTTGACACAAGAAAAATAATATTAAATAAGTGAGTTCATAAATGGTTGAATGATTACTTAATTTATAATAATTGATCATTAAATAATTTTTTCTTTTGAACTATATTTATTTTGGATAGTTTTTCATTTTTATCCTTTAAATTTATGATTTTTAATTATTTCCTAGTGCTCATTTAAAAAACAATTATAGGTAAAAATACCCCTTTTAAAAAAATGGAGGTAGGGAATGTTAAATTAGGTCTTAGGCCTAACTCACACCCCAAAAGCTAGCTCAAAGGGAGGAGGATTGCCCAAGCCTTATAAGGCGTTCACCCATCTCATTAACCACCGATGTGGGACTTTTGTCATTCTTTAACACCCCACCTCACGCCCAGTGCTTAGCATCTGGTGCGTGGGCAATTTTAAATTTTGGGGCCCCCAACATCGGGTGTGACGGGCCCTGCTCTGATACCATGTTAAATTAGGTCTTAGGCCTAACTCACACCCCAAAAGCTAGCTCAAAGGGAGGAGGATTGCCCAAGCCTTATAAGGAGTTCACCCATCTCATTAGCCACCGATGTGGGACTTTTGTCATTCTTTAACAGGGAAAGGGGAAATGGGGAGGTAAAAATACCTCTTTTACAATGTGGGGAATCAAACCCTACCAATAAGGTGAGAATTCAGGTAGCCAACCAACTAAGTTACTAAGAATCCCCAAAATACCCATAATTACGACATAAATTTGCTAGGCAAAGTTAATTTTACAAGAAAATGTTTTTAGAGAATATTTACTTTGGGACATAAGTTCAATAATATTTGATTCTCAAGCAAGCCTCTTAGAGAACTTTTGCTTTATGACATAAATTGTGTCACTGAACTTATGTCTTGGGGCATAACTTGGGCTACTAATTTTTTTTTGGGGCATAACTTGTGTTTTGAACTTAATTTCTTTTATCTTCATATATAATTTGTGTCACTACACTTATGTCCTGGGAATTCTCTCTTTTACTTTGAGGCATAACTCGTGTCACCAAACTTATGTTTAGATATTACTTATCACTACAAGAAAAGTGTAAATTACATGGGGATTTTCCTGGGGATTAGTAAATAAATCCATAGGAAACTTATTTTCCTACAAATTTTCATACTAATTCCATGGAAAATCCCCATGTAGTTCACACTTTTTTTTTAGTGCATGTTATTGAAGTTATGCATGAGCCATAAGTTTAACTGAATTTATGTCTTGGGATTTTTTTCGCTATCAAGGATATTTATGGCTATTTTTTTGTTACTTAAAGCTCAGAAGGGTAAAAATTAAGGGAACATTTCATAAATGACAAAGAGATTTAACTAAATAATGTCCCATAGCTATATATAGTGTATCTAATTACTCTTCATAGCTACAGTTTAATATGCTATGGAGAATTACGTTTGCATATATCAGTTTCATTTAAAAAAATTATACAAATTTTATTTTTTAAAATAATGACTACATGGGCAGTAAATCCGGTAACAAAATGCAACTGTCAATTATGTAGCATGTCAAACTTCGAGAAATGACTAAAAAGGGTAAACTGGCAAGTCCACGAACACAAAATGGACCATGGATCCTTCACGACATCTTAGACGGCCCGTTTAGGAGTCCAGGACCCGTCTTGGGTATCGTTAAGGAATGTATAAGGCTGTCAAGGTTACGATCACCTAGACGAGACCCTAGACAGCTTGTGGTGACTTGTACGGTCGGTTTATGGGTCTGTACAAGGCACCCATCAGTTTTTGAGTTTTGGGTCAACTTCAAACAATCATACCTCTCAGCACAAAATGAATTAGGTGGCCCATGACCTATCAAATTAAAGGTCTTTGAATCCTCTTTCCAACTCCACCAAGTTTGCCTCATGTCAAGTTTAGAGTAAGATGGTATGCCTGTTTTAGTGAAGCCCTATCGGGAAGGTGCAACTTGACGACCCATGAAGAGTTTGACGGACCGTGAAGCTTCATACGATTCGTGAAACCTCCCGTTTGAGGCATGTTTTTAGTTTTAAAAGTTGAGGTCATTTTGGTCTTTCCCCTATGTGTTTGGTACTTAAACTACTTCATTTTAACCCCTATTCTAAGTCTAAACCACGATGTTTTACACTTAATAAAGGCCTTGAAAAGTCTTAATAAGCTCTTTTACGTACACTAACACTTCAAGACATTAGATCAAGGTTCCAAGGGAAGAAAAGCTAGGGTTCAAGCGTTCTTCATGTTTCTTTGATTTAGCCAAAGAGCTTTATTCTTCCAGGTATCTAAGGCTATCATAGTGTTGAACTAGTTCGTCCTCATGCCCTACATCTACTTTTAAATCAGTAAAAGAGTAACCTAGGGTTCTATCCTTAGTTTTAAGTATTCTTGAAATGAGTTGATATTGAGTTTTGAATTCCAATTCCTAATCATTGAATTGTCATACAATGTGAATTGTGATTATTGAGTTGATTGTTCATGACTATTTTTCAGTATGAACCCTATGTTGAGTATTCAGTGAATTCTTATTGAGAATCCTTTAACCAAAAGATCATTGTTTAAACTAAGTTTGAGGAAGTAAAGAGTTGTTTGAGAGAGAGAGTATAAGAGAACTAAGTATTTTCCCAAATGTTTCATTTTTACATGAAAGAAAAGAGTAGACTTTTTTTGAGAAAAGTTAAAAGAGTTTTCAGAAAAATTAAGTGCAGAGCAGTTACCTCTTAAAGAGGCCCCTTTTGAGTAATTAACTCAATCCAGAATGTATTTTTACATTAAGCAAAGAGAAATCTTGTTTTTTAAATGAAAAATGTGTTTCAAAGTCAGTTCAGAGTAGCTACCTCTTTTAAGAGGATAGTTTGAGCAATTATCTCAAACTAGAGAAAAGTAATATTTTTATACATTTGAGAAATAGTATATATTATTGGGAGTAGTATTGAGCACCGATATGGGGGAGAGTTTATACAACTCACACCCCCCATAAATCATGTTTTGTCAACATGGGTACAATATCATATTTTTTAGATGAATCCTTAGTGCCTTCGGACAAATCTTAGTGGATCTACTTAGTTGAGGTGTTCTATATTCCGGCACGATATAGGACAATTCTGGTAGCATAGATAAGACGTTGCATCATCACTTAGCTCATAGTGATGGTTGTCGGTTAGAGAATCTCTTAATAGAGTTAAAGTGTATTTTTATATATCACTTATTATGTTAAAGATCAAAAAATGAGAAAGTATATTGTAAAGTTAAATGGCTTCATTCCTTTAATTCTTTGCATTCAGTTGAGTTTATGTTATACCTATTGTAGTTCTTTCTTTCAGTTATTTTGCCTCGGCTATATTACATACTCGTACCTTCAAATGTACCCATATCATTCGACCTGCATCTTTTATGATGCAGATACAGGTTTTCAGTATCACCAACAGACGTGCCATTGAAATCACTTTGCGCTTCAGATAACTTTGGTGAGCCTCCATGCTTTCCAGAGAATTTCACATTTATTTTTTGTTATTGTTGAGTTGTCGTGGGTTTTGTCCCGACATCTATCCTAGTATGAGAGACTTCATAGATAGTTAGAGTTGATGAGTCTCTCAATATTTCCATTTAATTTTGAGATGTTTTGCAACAAATCAGTTTGAAAAAGGAAAATATCCCACGATTCATGCTAAGTGTATTTCCTTACAATTTCTTACCAAAAATGACTCTTCAATCGAGTTACCCACTAAAACATACTAGCTAACAAACTGTGAGACAAAAATATTGGGTAGCACCACCTCAAAAGTGAAGTCAGGACCCTGAAGGTCATGACCTGAATGAAAATAAACCATACAAACAATGGTAGACAAGCCAAAAATAAAGATGTATAGCTAGCCGACGAGGCCACAACTGAAGACATACCTACTTACACACACATATATATACATTCCAAGTCTATGGGCTGGAGATTGAAACTTACAAAAGAAAACCCAAAATATTATGTCCACAACAGTCTCTATGAGTGACATAAGCACTGTTGGGACAAGATCCCGACTATACCCAAACTGTACAACAAAAGTAACCATCATCTGATAGCCCCAGGATAAGACGGAGCTTACTAACTCACAGTTGAACCCGAATCCAAGCGGGTGGGTCGATCAGAATCCCTGCCTGAGCCTGCTTGCACGAAACAAAAAGCAGCGTCCCCAGGCAATGGGATGTCAGTACGAAAATAAATGTATTGATATGTAGAGCGGAAAGTAGAATCATATATAGTTACTATAAAAGGGTAACATAGATACCACTTGAAACTGAAACTCAAATAATCTCCATGGCTGACATTTGGCCTCCTACTATTTAAATATGCACGGTATGCTCGTATAATTATATGTCGTGAATACATATATATAGATGCAAACGCATGACATACCCAACCAAATGCTTGCAATGGTGGTGCTTCCCGGTAGATAACCGACATCATATTCGCCAACCTATGGCCATCGGTGTCTTATACGTATAAATATAGTCAATAGGTCCCATACCTCTCAATTATAGCTCGGGAGTAGAATGCATAGCATGTCATGTCGTGGATTTATCACATATATGTTATCGTTGTCATGTTGCCAATCTTTGCCCATTTGTTGTCATGTTCTTATAACCCCGTAATCACTTTCGTATGACATGTAACCATCTCATGGAACCTCATATGTTCTTCCAAATAAGCTTGAAAACTTAACTCAAATTTTAGAAAGATAACTTAACCTTGTAGATAGTCATAATAAGCTTAAGGTGATTTATTTAGTTCCTATACTTGTTCCTAGATAATTTATAAAAGAAGTATTTCAAAAATCAAGTATTCTATTAGTTTAAACATTTAAGTTATATTTGAGAGGTTTGAAGATCGTGAGATACTTTAAAGAATTTTCATAATCTTTAGTGGGGAAAAAGGGCTGGTTACAAATAATAAGGGTCTCCCGTAGTATTTTAAGTCACATCACCCAAAGAAGAATAATAATTCATACATGCAGACATACAATCAAGGAAACTGATAAAATGACATGTAGATGTCAAATACTCTATTTATCCAAAGAGTGGAATATCAAAATAATAGAATCATGAAAATAATTCAGCTGAGATCTCAATGCCTTTCACATAAGGTCTTTCTAGCAAGAGAATAGCAAAATATCACATTTGGGGTTTTAGGAATTTCCCAGGAGTGGTGCTAAAATGAAGGACAAAGCTTAGCCTTAACATACCTTTCCAATGAACGCTCGAATGCTCGTAGTTTCTTCATGAAATTTGTTCCTTACGTCCTATGCTTCGCAAACACTATATATACACAGCTGGTATGCACCTATAGACAGTTCATAATTGAGCCTAAATTGGTAGATTTGCCATATGGTCCCAACTTGACGAAACGTCTGTAGAACTTCATAAAAACAATTATAAAAGAGTCCCGAGATGATTACCTTAGCAAATCAAGTGTAAACCTTGAAGAAAAACTAATAACTACCAATTTATATATTCAAAAACTAGCTCTAAACGCAGCTAATAGAAGGGGAAAATGATTACCACGTGTAGAGATAACGTTTCTAGGCACGGGGACAACCTTTATTGGTAGAAATCAGAAAAAACTAGCCTTCATCATGCAAGAACTCCATTAGAACCCTCTCTTCAGCTTTCTTTATGGTTAGGGAGTAAAAAGAAATGTTTTCATGGCTTAAAACGCCGAGTAAGACATACCATATTTTTGACCTGACTCGGATCGCGACCCAGATTCTGCCCCGGCAGTTCGTAGTCAAACCCTCATAAGTTTTTATTCCGATGTCGGTTGGATATGGGGTTTTGTACGTTACAACCTAGACTCGTAGGCCTTCGATTGGATAGGTCATGGGCCTTCTAACTCTCTATATATTGGTAGAAAACATCAAAGATGTTGACCCAAAGTTAAGAAAATATTATTAGAGAAACTTCGATAACTTTTGCTAACCTTAGTTTCGCTAATTTTCTTGACTTCAAAACTTAACATACGACCCTTGTGCTATTCTAATACCTCGTAACAAACTATTCTTAGCATGTTAGACACTCACAAGCTTATTCCCAAGGTATGAAATAATTTAAACCTTTCAAATGGGCGAAGTTCTACTCGAGCCATTTCTTTAGTCCTGAACTTTGTTTGAGAAGTCCCTTTGACCTAAAACTTTAGTTTAGTTCCTTGATATATCCAACCATTTGCAATCTTAATCTCCAATGTACGATACCAAGTCATATACACCTCATATAACCATGCCATAGAACACCACATATATTATGCAAGAATAAAGAAAAAAGTACGGGATCTTACATATATAAAATATACAAATGATAAATGCTAGAGAACTATTAGTGTATATGCAACTGATGCATATATACAGATAAACAATTGTATATTATTTCTAAAAAGTACAAACACATATATCATTTGATATTCAAATTAAAACGTATGTAAATATCATTAACAAATTCAATCGTATAAGACATACAATTGATAAATGGTAGATAACTATTCGTATAAAGGCAATTGACAACTTTTTGTATATATGCAATTGATGCATATATACAAATAAGCAATTGTATATTATTCAGGATTTGAAAACTTTGGGTGCACCCATATTATCTTAGCTCAAATATGAGCTCTAAGATAAACTGAATATAAAAACAGTGAAATAAACACTTTAGTTGGATTTGAACCCTGGTCTCATGGGTGGATCCTCTAGCTTGTATCAGTAGCACAATGTCACTCCTATGCTTTTTATGGGTGCACTATACATTATATTCTAATTTTTGTCAGTTTCTCAAGATAGATATACATATATATACATGATTTTTTTCGAATTTAATGGGTGCACGTGCACCCCACCTAGAGGGGTAAGTCTGCCTCTGTCGCGGACCCTTACTATGCTTAGACTAGGGCCTAGCTGATGAAGTAGCCTGTCAACAGAGACCTTATAGCCATGGCTGTTGTTTCCCATGCTCCTTCCAAAAATTTAATCAAAGAAGTGGAGAAATATAAAGCCTCAATTGACCCAAAGAAGCTCACAACGAAAATTGCAAGGAAAACACTTTAGTGCCAACATAAAACAATTACCAATGAAATCAAGAAAGTGTGGTAACCAGTATGACAGTTATGATTGTCGAACCTGATGCAAAGAGAAAATTTTGGGATGAGAGTCAGTAATGAAGTTGAATCAACATAGACATTTTAAAATAAGCTCATATCCATACCTGCAGCATTTCCCATCCTTTTGGTGTCTCGGAAACCAATAGTAACATTAAGGTCCTATTAATCTCTGGGATGTAAATCTGGTCATGTATTGTTGACGATGTATGCATTATTTTTTGAGTTAATATCTCATATGGTCAGTCAACTAAAAATTATTTTCACAGAAAGTCATTGAGCTTTCTTTTATAACTTCAAAGTCACTCAACTAAGAATTTTTATAATAGAAAATCACTCAACTAATGATTCATTTCACTGAAAGTCACTCAACTATGAATATTTTCCATTTAGAAAGTCACTCCACCAATTTTAAGAATGTTTTCATTAATTATTATTCGAATAAATTTTTTGTTTTAAACTAATTTTTTAGAAAATAATAAGATGCTCATTTTATTATTTTATTAAATTTTGTTGAAACACAAATTTTATTTTAAACTAATTTTAAAAATAATAATAAGATACTCGTTTTAATTATTTTATTAAATTTTTTTGAAATACTGTTTTGTTTTAGATTATTTTAAAAAGTTAACAAGATATTAATTTTAATTATTTTATTAAATTTTGTTGAAATACAAATTTTGTTTTAAACTATTTATTTTAAAAAAATAATAACTATTGTGTATCCAATACAAAATAATAAGTTTATGCCTCAACAACTAGAGGCTGTAGATTTTTTTTTTTTAAAAAATCGGAAATGATACATTGCATTTACAATGATTACGAAAAAACGCTCGATGTACTCCCTACCACCGCCAGTGACTTTTTTTGACCTAAAATCAATACGATGGCCATTCCGGCCACTAGTCAACCTAGTCTTGGGGTTGGCCAGTCGTCGCTGTTACAAGAAGCTTCATATTCAGACCACTATCGGCTAGTACTAAGACTGATATTGTGAACCCTAATTTGCCTATCGATCCTATTGATATTGTTTTGCCTAACAATAATAGTAATATGTTCCAAGTGAATTATGCCAATGTTCTTAGGGACCCGCTCAACTGTTCGACAAAAAAAGTAGAACCAATTCCTATGAAGACAATCACTTATACAAATGAAATTCCTCGATTGATATGGAGGAAGAGTGAAGTGAAGAGAATGAACATCATTGAGAATCTCCAATACACAATAGTTGAACAAATTTTTTATGATTGGCCAGAGCTGGAGGAACTTAGGATGCTTACTCCGAAACAATGCAACATCAAAGGAGATTGTAAGATAGGTCTATTATGCAATAGACATGTCCTCATCAGACTTGATCAAGAAGAAGACTTCATTAATGTAATGTCCAATATATTACATATTGGCTAAGGACGAATATTTATATATCCCGAAGCCTTTTATTTATGATGAAAAATTTCAAGTTGCAGAAGAAACTATACAGGCTTTGACTTGGATATCCATTCCAGATCTCAAACCCACCTTTTTGTGAAGGAATCTCTATTCTCTTTGGCAACAGCAGATGGAAAGCCATTATATTTAGATATGGCCACAATAAATAAAACAAAATCAAGTTGTGCACGAGTTAAAATGCTGGTACATCTTATGTCGAATTTCCCAAAGTTTATTGAATAGGAGATTATGAATGAAGATACTAAGGTGTCAAGGATAGATCAAGTGAAGATTCGGTAAGAACTATTGTCTAAATATTATAAACATTATAACGGTCAAGGACGTGATGAAGAGGAATGTGGAAACTTACATCCAGAGCTAAGGATCGATAATGGTGAGGAAAAGGGGAAGTCAAAGGGTAATGAAGTACTACATGAAGAACAAGAAGAAATAAGAGGACATAAGAAAAGGGAGGAGAAGAATATTCAGAAGATACTAGAACCTACAGATAGAGCTTTTACAATGAACAAAGGTGTTGGCATAAGTGACAAGGCTAGTACTTCCAGCAAAACTTACGGTGGGAATGCCTTTGTTGCTTTAACATATATTGATGAGGAACACCATATTGAATCAAGGGAGAGAGATAACCAGAAAATGGACAAACAACATATTGAGAAAGAGAATCTAGTTCTTTAGACAAATAATGCAGATGATCAACAAAAAAGTAATGAATCCAATACATACTTGATCGAGAGCTTTTACTAATCAACATGAAATGAATGTTGAACAAGTAGTACTACATCGATGCAACATGGGGCTAGTAAAAAAGATGGGGACATTGGTAATAAAGGGAACAAACAAAGTGAGAATACATCAATTACTGAAGAGAACACAATAGAAGTTGAAGTTACTGTCAACAGGCAAAGAGACACATCTGCAACATAAGTAAGAAATAATCAATCCAGTGAAAGTGTAAAGAAAAAAGAAGAGGTGCATACAGATGATGAGAACACATGGAAGAGAGATTGTGGCATACCAACAACATGAACTAGATTTGAGATACGCTACCTATCAAGAGCCCCTCCAAACAGTGGTTCCAGTGGAAGGAGTTCTCCTCCTGCAAATATACTTCAAATAGGTGTGGGTGAAGTCAAATGAGAAGGAGAGCAACCTGCAAAAAACAAGTGCTCTAGCTAAGGTTCAGGCTATCACAATGGGCAATAGAAGATCCACACCTAATGAAGCTTTACATGCAATTGTTTCACACCAAGTTTTACAAGAAAATGGTAAGACATCCATTCAAGGGAGCATAACCAGGGAGTATTTTAATGAGGCAAGTATTGAAGATGTTGAATAAGAAGAAAGTGAGCAACTGGAGAAAAATATTTGTAAGGAAGTTGGCTATCTCAGATAATGACCAGAGGGAACACAAAGAAAGGTAAAATGGCTAGTGACTCAAAGACAACAAGGATACAGGCTAAGAGGGGGGAGAAGAGTGTTTCTCAATGAATCAAAAAGCTTTATTTTAGAATATAAGGTTTGTGAGAACTCAAAATGCATTTCATAGAGTTCAAATGTTACATAGACACCACGAATTCTTCCTAATTTCCTTGATGGAACCTTTTCAAGACACTAAGCAGATTCAAAAATACAAAAGAAGGATGTGCATGTAGTATGTCAACTACAACTCCAATGGTCAAATTTGTCTATTTACTCGGGATGGGATTCATGTGGGAGTAGTCTCAGATTCAGAACAACAATTAACACTACATCTGTCATTCAATAATGGGAATCCATTCTTGGTCACTCTAGTCTATGCTAAATGTACAACAGTTGAGAGATTGAGGTTGTGGGATGATATTTATTCTATAGGATACAATCAATCACTACCTTGGATGGTTGGAGGAAACTTCAATGTTGTTATGTGGAAGAAGAGAAAATTGGTGGCCTTCATGTCTATCCACATGAGTATGAATATTTTACTTTATGTGGTATCCCTTTTACCTGGTGGAATGATAGAGCAGATGAGGATTGTATATTTAAAAGAATTGATAGAGTGGTCCCAAATCAGGATCTGCAGGATATGCTTGGTAATCTGGAAATTATGCTTTTGGATAGAACTTGATCAGATCATGCCCCCCTTTTACTAGTTACTGGAAGTCTTGCTCAAAAGTTCAACAAACTAGTTAGATTTCTGAAGTTTTGGTCCGAAAATGATGATTTTATGGAGGTAGTTATAAGATAACGCTCAAATGTACTCTTTAAAACTAATAAAAAGAGACAGTGGTCGTAGTCAATAAAAATACCCAACTAAGAGTCGGGGTCGAATCCCACAGAGAATGGTATATCATAATTAATTTTATCAAGAAATTTGGATTATAAAATCATTCATTTCTAGTAGTAAAAACAAGTGGGTGGATAATTCCACCAATTTAATAAAAGGATTTGGTTATCAACTATCATAATTAAACTAAGATTTTGGAGAATACAAGAATTAACAAGTAATCTAGGGGCGAGGGGATTGGAAATCAATGTCACATAGGGGTATTTGTGCTGCTCAATAGTGATGAACATTCATGAATAGAGTAGGTCATCTTCAATGACGCTAAACTTCTTTTGATCTCATAGATCCTTGCAAAGAATATCCGTTCGGTCTCATATGTATGCCAATCTCAACATCCCAATACCTTACTCTACTCTCTCATTCAATACAGAAGTAGGCAAATAGATCTGACCCATAACCTCTACTTTCAAACAAGTTACAGACATCAAACTTAAATTTCTAGTATCGGACTAAGTACCCACTCCAATCAATCTCTTTCGAGAATCGAACAAAGATCAGAAGTAGGAATTAAGTTTGCAACCTTAACCCATAAATTAACGCCATGCTAATTAGACCAAATTCATGTATGAACAACAACAAAACAGAGCATAACACAATAACACTACATTAAATCAACACCCAGCCCCATAAGTGCACCCCTAGATCTTAGGGTTTTAGCCACCCATCACAAAAAACAAAGAAAGTATACCTTTCATGAAAGCATATTAAGCAATTACAAGCAAACCCATTTTGAATTCATCTTTAATTTTTCAATTTCAAGAACAATGTTGAAAAACCCCAAAAACTAGAAACTATTCTTTCAAGGGTAAAGTATATCTTTCAGGTAGATTCTCTCGCTATTCAACTCTCAAAACTCACCCAAATGCTCTCCTTTGATAAAAATCTCTTTTTTCTTTCTCCTTTGACTATTTATAGTGTTCCAAAGTTGGCCCAAAACTTAACACGCTACCCTTTGGGTGACATTAGCCAGGTTCGCCGAACCCATTTGACGAATCGTCAATAATGCTTTAGCTCACATTCTCTTGTTCTAGGCCTCAAGTGTTTGAACCTTAGTCGGCGAGCTCGTTCGAGTCTGCCTTTCACATCCGCCGTATCATTAAGTACCACCTTAGTTCGCCTTTTGAGCCTTCAATTTTTCTCCTTGTACTTTTGCTTTCGGTGATGGATAACAAGGTCGCCTTTCTTATTCGAAAAATTGCCATTGCTTTTGGAGTTCGCCAACCTGCCTCGATAAACACAAGTGTTGTTCCAATCCCAGGTTCGTTGATCTCGTTGTACCAAAATGATTCTAGTACAGTCTTGCAAAATGGTACATAGATGTTTGTATTTTTCTTGAAGAAGCTACATGAATTTAGGAAAATCTCTCCATATTCTTCTCCTTTCGTGCTATATTTTATTCTAATTGGTATATGGTGATCCATATTGGTATCTAACCTCTTTCACTCTTTGGTTCGCAGATGGTTAACACGCGAAAAAATGGCGCCAGGCCAGTAGCTCCCATCAATGAGCCAACAGGAGAGCCCACAACTAGAGGAAGGGGTAGAGGCTGAGGAAGGGTAGCACCCGCTAGGAATGAAGCCCAAGCTGAGAATGTACCCAGGGAAGACGCCCTAATCACACCCCAGGACGAGATAGAAGAGAATGTGGAGATTGAGGTTGAAGAGGAGGATGCACAGGCTGGGGCTGCAGGAATTTCTCCTTTAGATCCAGCTATAGCTCAACAAATACTAACTTTTCTTAGTGGGTTAGTTGGCTATGGAGACATTCCCACGGTGCAAGCTGCTCAAACTCCGATCATCCGCCCCCGTTGCTTCTATAGTCCCTAAGATGGGTGGAGTGTTGGGTTCTGGTTCCGTCTTCCGTCCACTATTGGGCCTTGTGATGACTGACACTCAACACGAGATGCAGACCAAGTTTTTGAAGTTTAAGCCGCCAATGTTCCATGATTCTGAAAGTGTGGATGCATATGAGTTCATCTTAGATTGCTATGAGAGACTTCACAAGTTAGGCATTGTGCACCAACATGGAGTTGAGTTCGTGACCTTTCAACTTCAAGGCGAGGCTAAGCAGTGGTGAAAAGCCTTTGTAGAATTCTGATCGCCAGTCTTGCCTCCACTCACCGGGGTTCAGTTCAATTCCTTACTCTTGAGAAGTATGTGCCCCGAACTTTGAGGGACCGCAAGAAGGATGCGTTCATGGATTTGGAGCAACGTGGTATGATTGTAGCTGATTATGAGGCTATGTTCCATGCCTTGTCCAGATATGCTATGCAGTTGGTGACTATAGATGAAGAGTGGATCCATTTGTTTGTCAAGGGATTGAATCTTGAGTTGCAGGTATTGTCTATTCACATGACCTCTGTAGGTAAAAGCTTTAATAAAATGATAGCCTTTGCGAAAAAGGTAGAAGGAGTTTGATGGAACGTGCATGACAAGGATTTGGCTAAGAGGCCCAAGAATACAAGCAACTTTAATTGCTCCTACTCCAATATAACACCCCGGAAACTAGTAGCTGAAATTAGAGCCTTACGTGAGAATTTTAGAGTTTGATGTGTGGCTTAGAATCGTAAAATGGCTTCCCGTACTTAGGTTGAGGGGTTTAGGGGATAAACGTCAAGGTACAACTCCCTAAGAACCAACCAAGAACCCTTGAGAAGGACCCTAAAGCCTAACCCCAAAACTGCCCCAAGAAGTGAACCACATATGGGACCTACGAGGCGTAGGTCCATCCACGCCTCGTGGGTTTGATACGTAGCTGAAGTCTCCTCCCAACAGGCCAGAGACCACGAACCACGCCCAACCAGGATAGGCCGTGGTCCTACCCACGGTCCGTAGGTGGGGGTCGTGAGTGGGGGCCTATAACACTGTCCCAAGTCGGCTAGTGTAGGGGTAGTTTAGGTTATTCCAAGTCGTTTTATATTGTTTTAATAGACCTATATAAGAGTTTTTAAGTCATAACCAACTTTTCCCTAAATAAACTCTCTCTAGATTTCCAAGGAAGAAGAAGAAGAAAGGTGAAGCCAGGGTTGAAGAATCAAGCTTTTCTCCTAAATTTAATGGTGAATCTTCAATAAGGTATTGTAGGTTTTCATCTATGGGTAGCCTTCACCCATAGAGCGCCTCCAAAAACCCCAATTTCAAAACTAGAAAACCCAAAAATTAGGGTTTGACTTCAATCTCATGGATTCCTTTCAAATTCATTTTTAAATGGTTTAATTATGGATATATTTGGTGATTTTATATGATTTTAAGTTGAATTACTCATGAATCCATGAATCACCCTATTTTCCCAAATTGGATCTTAAAGTGTGGGCATTTATTGATGATTGTAGAATGCTATAGAATTACGAATGTTGTGAATTTATTACTTGAATTATGTTATTATCCATGCCTAATGTAGTAATTCTAGGTGTGTTGATTGAATGTGATCCATGGTCCTTGAAGGGCAAATTATGAGAATTTTGTATGATCATGGCGTTTATGTACATGCTTTATGAATACTTTGAAAGTAATGTGATTATGACTATCATATAATTGTGGTATTGTTGAAAGGCTATTATCAATTATACACTTATGAATGATGATGACATGATGTGAAAGGCTTTCCTCACCTAAATGAATCGGTAGGCTAATGGCTTCCCTTTCATGTGTGAATAAAAGTAATCTTGATTGATATACCTTGAATCGGTAGACTAAGGGCATCCTTTTAATGTGTACTGAAAAGTTATCTTGACTTAATGAACTTTGAATCTGTAGGCCAATGGCATCCCTTTCATGGTGTCTAATGAAGTATTCTAAGGCTTTGTGTTGAATCGGTAGACCAATGGTACCCCTTTCATGATGAGTCAATGAACTATTATAGTGATGAACCTTGAATCGATAGACCAGTGGTACCCCTTTCATGAGGATTCAATGAGCTATTCTAATGATGTACCTTGAATCGGTAGGCTAATGGCATCCCTTTCATGTGTAATGGTGTACCTTGAATCGGTAGGCTAATGGAATCCCTTTCATGTGTAATGATGTACCTTGAATCGATAGGCTGATTGCATCCCTTTCATGGGTAACAATGTACCTTGAGCCGGTAGGCTAATGGCATCCCTTTCATGTGTAATAATGTTAAAAGTTGATTAACTACTCCATAGGAATTTAATGCTTAGCACCGAGTGGATATTATGAGGTGGAAGCTCTCCCTATGTATGGACGGGTTTCTAGTGACAACCTCCTTATCCCATAACTATATGTCTACATAGGTTATTAGCTAGTGGATCCACTTAAGCTAAAATGTTACCGGTGCTACCTTAGGCAAGTAGACTTAATCTTTTTGGTGTGGGACATGACACCTGATTCCATGATTTGCTCACTCGGTGTTTGTCGGTTAAGGCTTATTCCCACCATGAACAAGAATATGAGTTATGTACTATGGTTACTCAAGAAGCTCTATAAAGTGTGGGTGGGGGTATGGTACTTCATCCTTACATTGCACAAGTAGGCTTTGAGAGTAGTTATGGTGTGTTCCTCAATGTATAATCACTTATGAAATGATGAATGCTTAACTTGGATTGTTGCTATGAATTGCTTTCCTTGATATGACTTATTAAATATGAATGTTCCTTGTCTATGAGTATTAACTAAAGATGAGAACAAAAAATGGTAAGTATGATTATGGTGGCCTAAAAGTGGTACTTAGTATAGATGGGATTATGAGATCTTTATCTATACAATGCACAAGTATGACTTAGGGTTACTTATGAGATGGTTCTATTATTTTATAATGATTTACATGAAGAATATGCTTGTGACTTATGCTTTTATACTAATGTGCATGATAATTTCTCAAACTTAGTAAAGTGCATGATTTTTAACTAAAATGTATTTTTTAGCATATTTTAAAGGTTTTTATGCATGGATATCATACTTAGTGCATTTTTGTACTAACCCATATTTTCTACATTTTTCCTACAGTGTAGGGTTTGGTGATATCGACTTCCATCCTCAGGGTTAGGTTCATAGTAGATCAAGAAGAGAAGTTATGGTGAGTTCTCATAGTATTCGAGGGCTTGACAACCGTGTCCTTTACATTTCATTTTATGTTTAGAGCTTTTGTATGGTCTGCGTCCCAAAGTTTTAGTTTTAATGGTTATAGATGGTTTGAGATAAAGTGTATACTTCCGCTCATTTTTATAAAAGACTTCGATTGTAAAGAAAAGTTTTAAATTTCCGCACCCTTTCCTATTATCTTATGTTATGATATGCTAAGAGGCTTGTATAAGGCCTTTTAGAGTCTTGTACGCCGTGTAACATCTTGGGGGTACTCCTGGGTCATGACAAATTGGTATTAGAGCACAAGGTGTTGGGATGGTTCTAGAATTGTCTCAAACCACGTCTAGTTAAGTCTTGTTCGTAGTGTGAAGCGCGCCACATTTATGAATAAGAGGCTATTGGATGTTAGGAAATCTTACTTCTTCATTCTTGAAGTCGTTCCATAGAGTTTAACTCTGTAAGGTCTCTCTCCTACTCCTTATCCGATGGTTTTCTAGATACGACCACTTGAAGGGCTCATGCTACAAGGGTCGATGGAGAAAAGGTTGGTAGTAATGCCAATTATGGCTATGTGACTAGATGGAACTTGATCTAATAGATTTAGATGATATCCTTTGGTCTAAATGGATTGCATTATGGATATGTGTGTTTGTTGGTAAACCTGACTTAGTCATGATGAGTTTTAGGGTGTGTTAGAGGATTTGATGAATAGGCTGTTTAAGTGATTCCTAGAGGTGTTGAGTGAGTAAACTCCTCTAAAAGAGGGTAGACGTGTAATTAACCATGGTTTATAATCATCTTGTGTGAAGGATTAGTGATAAATTGGCCCGACCTTAGAGTTGGAAGAAATGGTGCTTAGAAAAGTCTTTATAGGCATACTCCCAAGGGGGACATTATGTGCTTAGATAGCAAGGTCGTTGAGTGTTCTAGATGTTCATGATTTATATTGGCTTGAAATTCTCACCTTGAGAGGTGTAGTGAGTTTGAGAAGTTTTGTCCCAGTGTGGTAGGCTCATATGAGATCTTGAGTGGTGTTGGTAAGGTTGCTTGTGAGCTAGAGTGCTTAAATGAGAACCTCTCTAATTTAGAAGTATCAGTATCTTAGACCAACAAGTTAAGAAATAGAAGAATGAGGAAGTTGATTTCATGAAAGTGTGAAAGAGTGGTCTGTGTGTGAGGGTGCTACTTGGGAGGCCAAGGGCCAATGAGATGTCTCGATATCCTTATCTTTCCTTCTATTCCTCCTTTAGCTTGAGATGATAAGTTTCCCTTGACTTGTTTCATGATTGAGGAGTCTTGGATGTTGTATGTGTTCCTTAATTTCCTTTTATTAGGCATGTTCTTGATGAAATCCATGTTTATTAAGAAAATGAGTTTTTATGATTGAAGTTTCTCATGTTGTCATGCATTAAGTATGAGTTGCCTATTTGACTTCATGAAATAAATGGATGAACATGCTTTAAAATGCTTTTGAGAATAATTGCATATTGACCTCATGATATTGTGTTGATCATGCTTTAAAGCTTAGAGAAGGTAATTCCTCCTATGATATGAGAAATGTTGAGTTTGCATGCATAATGGGTTGTTAGATGGAGTTCCTACTTCCTTGTGTTGCATTGATTATATTTGAGTTGGAGTTGATATTTCCTCCTTTAAATGGTGCATTATTTTGATGTTTCATGAATGATGGGTTGCTAGTCTAGAGTTGTGACCTTAAGAAGCACCTAGAGTGTCATTCGAGGACGACTGTTCCCAAGGGGAAGATATTGTAACACCCCGTAAACTAGTAGGTGAAACTAGAGCCTTACGTGAGTGTTTTAGAGTTTGATGTGTGAGTTAGAATCGTAAAATGGCTTCCCGTACTTAGGATGAGAGGTTTAGGGGCTAAATGTCAAGGTACAACTCCCGAAGAACCAACCAAGGGCCCTTGAGGAGGACCTTAAAGCCTAACCCTAAAACTGCCCCAAGAAGTGAACCACAGATGGGACCTATGGGGCGTAGGTCCATCCACGCCTCGTGGGTGATCTCCGTAGCTTAAGCCTCCTCTCAACAGGCCACATACCACGAACAACATCCAATAAGGATGGGCCTTGGTCTCACCCATGGTCCATAGGTGGGGGTCGTGAGTGGGGGCCTGTAACACTGTCCCATGTCGGCTAGTCTAGGGGTAGTTTAGGTAATTCCTTTTTAGGTTAGTATGATTTGGGGTCGTTTTATATTGTTTTAATAGACCTATATAAGTGTTTTTAAGTAATTAACCCATACACCTCATAAATCCCAAAACCCAAAATCTATCACCAACTTTTCCCCAAATAAACTCTCTCTAGAATTCCAAGGAAGAAGAAGAATAAAGAAGATGAAGCTAGGGTTGAAAAATCAAGATTTTCTCCTCAATTTCGTGGTGAATCTTCAATAAGGTATGGTATCTTTTCATCTATGGGTAGCCTTCACCCATAAAGCCCTTCCAAAACCCCCAATTTCAAAACTAGAAAACCCAAAAGTTAGGGTTTAACTTCAATCCCATGGATTCCTTTCAAATTCTTTTTAAATGATTGAATTATGTTTGTTTATGGATACATTGATGATTCTATATGATTTTAAGTTGAATTACTCAAGAATCCATGAATTACCCTATTTTCCCAAATTGGATCTTAAAGTGTGGGTATTGATTGATGATTGAAAAATGCTATAGAATTATGAATGTTATGAATTGATTACTTGAATTATGTTATTATCAATGCCTAATGTAGTAATTCTAGGTGTGCTGATTGAATGTGATCCATGTTCCTTGAAGGGAAGATTATGAGAATTTTGTATGATCATGATGTTTATGTACATGCTTTATGAATACTTTGAAAGTAATGTGATTATGACTATCATGTAATTGTGGTGTTGTTGAAAGGCTATTATCAATTGTACACTTATGAATGATGATGACATGATGTGAAAGGCTTTCCTCACCTAAATGAATCGGTACGCTAATAGCATCCCTTTCATGTGTGAATAAAAGTAATCTTGACTGATATACCTTAAATTGGTAGGCTAAGGGGATACTTTTCATGTGTAATTAAAAGTTATCTTGACTTAAATAAACCTTGAATCGGTAGGCCAATGGCATCCCTTTCATGAGTGTCTAATGAAGTATTTAAGGCTTTGTCTTGAATCGGTACACCAATGGTACCCCTTTCATGATGAGTCAATGAACTATTATAATGATGAACCTTGAATCCATAGACCAATGGTACCCCTTTCATGAGGATTCAATGAGCTATTATAATTATGTACCTTGAATCGGTAGGCTAATGGCATTCCTTTGATGTGTAACGATGTACCCTAAATCGATAGGCTAATGGCATCCCTTTAATGTGTAATGATGTACCTTGAATCGGTAGTCTAATGACATCCCTTTCATATGTAATGATGTACCTTGAACCGCTAGGATAATGACATCCCTTTCATGTTTAATAATGTTAAAAGAGAATTAACTACTCCATGGGAATTTAATGCTTAGCACCGAGTGGATATTGTGAGGTGGGAGCTCTCCCTATGTATGGCCGGGTTTCTAGTAACAACCTCGTTATCCCATAAATATGTTCCCACATAGGTTATTAGATAGTGGATCCACCTAAGCTAAAATATTACCGGTTCTCCCTTAGGCAAGTAGATCAACTCTTTTCGGTGTGTAACATGACACCAGATTCCATGATTTGCTCACATGGGCTATGTGGGTTAAGGCTTATTCCCACCATGAACAAGAATATGAGTTATGTACTATGGTTACTCAAGAAGTTCAATAAACTGTGGGTGGGGGTATGGGAGTTCATCCATGCATTGCACAAGTAGGCTTTGAGAGTAGTTATGGTGTGTTCCTCCTCAATGTATAATGACTTATGAAATGATGAATGCTTAACTTGGATTGTTGCTATGAGTTGCCTTCCTTGACATGACTTATTAAATGTGAATATTCCTTGTCTATGAGTATTACCTAAAGATGAGAACAAACAACGGTAAGTATGATTATGGTGGCCTAAAAGTGGTACTTAGTATAGATGAGATTATGAGATCTTTTTCTATACATTGCACAAGTATAACTTAGGGTTAATTATCAGATGGTTGTATTATGTTATAATGATTTAGATGATGAATATGCTTTTGACTTATGCTTTTATACTAATGTGCATGATGATTTCTCAAACTTAGTAAAGTGCATGATTTTCAACTTAAATGTCCTTTATAACATGTTTTAAAGGTTTTTATGCATGGCTAGCATACTTAGTGCATTTTTGTACTAACCCATATTTTCTAGATTTTCCCCAAGGTGTAGGGTTTGATTATATCGACTTTCATCCTTGGGGCTAGGTTCATAGTAGATTAAGAAGAGAAGTTATGGTGAGTCCTCATAGTATTCAAGAGCTTGATCACCATGTCCTTTGCATTTCATTTTATGTTTAGAGATTTTGTATGGGCTGCGTCCCAAAGTTTTAGTTTTAATGGTTATAGATGGTTTGAGACAAAGTGTAGACTTTCACTCATTTTTATAAAATACTTTGATTTTAAAGAAAAGTTTTAAATTTCCGCACCATTTCCTATTATCTTATGTTATGATATGCTAAGAGGCTTGTATTAGGCTTTTCGGAGTCTTGTACGCTGTGTCACATCTAGGGGGTACTCCTGGATCATGACATCTAGAGGTTTAGGTAGGCTGGCAATTGCAGCGCGTCCAATTCAATAAGCTATGTCCGCTTCTACGGGTGGTTACTTAGGGACTCTGCAGCAGAATCCTATCATGATAGTTAGGGAGACTCTTTTGTGCCAAGCAACATGTCGTCTCTTGACCGTAGTTGTTACAATTGTGAAGAACCAGGACACATGAGGAGAGATTTTCCCCACCCGCGTATGACTGAACCGATGCAGCAGTAGACCAAAGCAGTGGTACTGATAGGCGAAGGTAATTGTTGCTTCCAATTGCAGACGCAAGTGTACGTGATCGCACAAGTAATATAGTGGATCTTAAAAGAACCAGATTATCGAACCCAAAGGACTTGTCAATTAATTATTCATAGTAAATTATATTAATTCTAATTATTTATTTAAGGGGAGGATTTCAAAAGATGAATATATTAACTAAACTAAAAATAAATATAAAAAAACTAAAAAAAACAATTAACAAAAAAAGATAGATGTTTACACAATCAATGAATGAATCGATCTAGCCTTATAATTTAACTAACAATCATATTTAACATCAATTTTATCAACTTATTTGATTATCTAGTTATTGATTCACAGGGTTAAATGTATGATCATGGTCTCCCGACCTCTAATCGCCTACAATAAATGACAACCTAACTACATCGTTGAGCGGGGATAGGTCGGACCAAGTACCGAACATTACGATTTCTTCCGGTATAGTGACCAAGCATGGTTTCTAGGTATATACCTATCCTAGATACAAATAAACCCTAATTATTAAAAGAAAATCATGCTCCTTATATTCCATGTTCTATCCTCTTATTCCTCTCCCGAGTTCAATTCGGACAATACATTTATTTCAATGGTGATCAAGCATCAAAATAGTAATCACAAGAATATAAGAACAACTAATATGATAAACAAATCATGCCGAATCAAAATCACTAAACAATCATATTGTAAGTAAATATAATCAAAGAATGAGAGGTTTAACTCCACATAGACATATAGCAATTACAACGAATCATTCAAATAAAAGATGTAAAATAAAATAAAAGAGAAGAAAAGAAGAAACCCTAAATCAAAAGTTAATTTCTACATTTATCCCCCTCCCCTAATAATTATTCTTATGGACTATTTACAGATGTAGGAAACCTTGAATAAAATAATTGAGTCCAAAATAAATTAGGAATCCCAAACCAAACGGAATTGGATTCCGTTTGAAACACTGCACGTCTGCCACTTCAAATTAGCATTCTGGAGATGTTGCCACATGGCACAACTCCAATGTTCACATCTTTGCTTTCTCGCCACTTTCTCCATATATAAAAATAGTAATATAATATTCACTTTAATCCATTAGCTGTCTGCTTGATTTCCTTCTTCAATCTTTGATCTTTAATTCTTTTTAGCTCCAAACTTCTTTATTTTTCATCAATTTAATCCTACAAATAAAATACACTAATTAGCACAATCCATAAAATTTATGCTCAAATAGGATAAATATAAATAATAAATGTGAGGCAAATAATGATTAAAAATATGTATTTTGGCCTCACATCAGTAATAATGGTAGAGGACGTCCACAAGGTGGGCGAAGTGGAAATCAGAGAGGTCGTGGAGGCCGGGGTAATGGTAATGTAGGTAGGGGAGCCCTGCTGCCACCAGGTAGAGAGGTTGCTCGTCAGGATAACATGGCTCAATTTTATGCCTTTACGAGCAAGATCGAGGCCGAAGCGTCTCATGTAGTGATCACATGTACTATTCTTGTTTGTGACTGGATGACTACTATTTTGTTTGATCCGAGTTCTACTTACTATTATGTTTCAATACAGTTTGCCTTGGGATTAGATGCAATTTGTGATGTTTTTGATGCCCCCATCCATGTTTCTACCCTAGTTGGGGAGTTTGTCGTAGTCACCCATGTCTATCGTGTTTGTTCTATCCTGCTTATGGGTTTTAAGACTTGGACTGATTTGGTATTTTTGGATGTGATTAATTTGGTGTAATCTTAGGCATGACTTGGTTGTCTCCTATTATGTTGTGCTTAATTGTAATACTAAGACTGTGACTTTAGAGATCCCGTGTAGGGAAAAGTTAGAGTGGAAAGGGGTGTACTAGCCTAAGCCAACTAAGATCATATCTTTCATCTAGGCTAGGAAACTGGTGGGGCAAGGTTGTTTTGGCATATTTGGCTCATAACCGAAATGTTGATGCAGAGTCCCCCTCTATTGAGTCTACTCTTGTAGTGTCTGAGTTTAAGGAAGTGTTTCCTACTAATTTACCTGGTATGTCTCCACATAGAGATATAGACTTTTGTATTGACTAGGAGCCGGACACTCACCCAATCTCTATCCCTCCTTATCGCATGGCTCCAGCAGATTTAAGAGAGCTTAAGACCCAGATCCAAGAGCACGTTGATAAGAGTTTCATCCGTCCTAGTGCTTCCCCGTCGGGGTGCTCCTGTCTTGTTTGTTAAGAAGAAAGATAGTAGTATGAGGATGTGCATAGACTACCGAAAGTTGAATAGGATCACCATTTAAAATAAGTATCTGTTGCCTCGTATAGATGATCTCTTTGACTAGTTGCAGGGTACATCAATATTCTCAAAAATTGATTTAAGGTCTGGGTACCATCAATTAAAGATTAGGACCGAGGATGCACCTAAGAAGATGTTGAGGACTCGGTATTCGCACTTAGAGTTCTTGGTGATGCCGTTTGAGTTGACCAATGCACCTCCATCCTTCATGGGTTTGATGAATGGTTTTTCAAACCATTCCTAGATTCCTTTGTAATTGTCTTTATTGATGACATTTTGGTCTATTCGAAGAGTAAGTAAGAGCCTCAAAGAGTAAGGAAGAGCATGCAGACCTCTTCGTATTGGTCTGGGTGTCCTTGGAAAATAGAAATTGTATGCAAAATTTTCTAAGTGTGAATTCTGGTTGTCCTCGGTTGCCTTTTTGGGGAATGCAGTTTGAATAGAAGAGGTAATGGTAGCCCCAAAATACTGAAGCAGTCAAGAACTGGGTCCGATGTCATGCCCCAAGCCTACACCCTGGACGTGTCCGGCACTTGAGAGCCATTGCTGGTCCCTAAGTGATTTCACGTATCAGGACACTTCATCCAATACAAAGTGTCAATGATCGTAATGTAGTAATGTAACCCAACTAAGTGAGTTGGGGTCCAGTCCCAAGGGAGTGGTTTGTAATTGAGAATCAATAGGCAAATAAGGATATGCTCAAGTCAATCATAGCTAAAAACATTTACGAGTAAAAGCATGATTCGAATTTAGGGTGACTCAAGTGTCAAATATCATGGGTATTTGTTTAAACTATCAGTTACAACAACAAATAATACGAAAATAACGAGTATAGAGACGGGTTCTTGGGATGTGATTGGATTATGGGCTAAGGTAGACAATCGGGTAATTGCAATTAATAGTGAATAGCTGTAAATCAGTGAATAAGCTAGACTTTAACGGGGGTAAACTTTCTCTCGAACAATTTACCCCAAATCAAATTGGTTTCTCTCGAACACCAATAAGCAGTAATTAAGAACAACCTTCACTTTGGTCCATTCATTCTCTCTCGAAGAATGTGTGGAAAAGGGTTTAGAGTTCACTCTCTCGAGCTGAACCCATGACAACCCAATACCCCAAACCATCGATTCAACAATTTTGGTTTTAAAACCTCTCTCTTGAGCAAGCCAAAAACACGATGTTAGGATTGTATTTGCAACTACAACCCATTAATTTCAACCACAATTACTGAACGAAATCACTTTTAAACAACATTTACACTATTAATTAACAATACCCAACAGCTAAATCAACCTATATTCACATAATCACACGCCAAAGATTGGGGTTTTAGCTAGACATCATAAAAAGGTAAAAATCATTACCAAGTTGTCTTTCCATCAACTGGGTAGGATTGATATAGTCTTTACAAAGGTCTAAGATGAAGAAACTCCAACACCCACTTCCAATTTCTCAGAAATGGAAATATTCAAATCTTCAAAGCTAAGGAAATATTGTCTCTAAACTCAGTTCTAAGCTCTCAGCTTGAAAACTGAACAAAAATGAAAACTATTGAATGTTAGCTACTAAACTAAGAATTTAAAACATATTTATAGTGGCCCAAAAATGTGCTGTGAAGGACCATTCGGCGCAATAAGTCGGGATCGCCGATCTACTCGACGATCCGCCCTTTGGTCAATTCCATCGCCTTTTTGTTTTGGCCTTCAGATCTTTAAGTTCTGAAACTTTGGGCAATATGGTACTGCATCGCGGAACCGCTCAGTGACTCGCCAACTGCTCTTTTCTATCGCCGACTTGATTTTCTCCTTCAGGGCTTGGCACACTGGAACATTAAGTGAGACCATGGCCGTTCGGCGACTCGCCCAATGGGTTAGGCGATCCTCATGCCTTCTTTTCTTCGTTCTTTCAACTGCCTTGTTCCATTTTGCTCAATAGTATCCATGCTTTGCTCCTCAATCCAAATACCTGAAATTCAAGGATTTACATCAGTTATTAGCACAAAATATGAATTTGAGGACACTAAATCTATTAAAATAAATCCCTAAATGAGTCCAAATCGCGGAAAGGGTAAGGAAGTCTGCATCTGCTTGGCCCTCATGGCCATCTCCTACTCAATAAGGAGTCCCATATCGATGCTCTTCCGGAATATGATAGCTCCACGGCAAGCTGCCTTAGGATGGCGCAGAATGAACTCGTTCTGGGATGTAATTATGGTGCTGCTAATGAAGTCAAACTAGAAACGAGCAGCAATACTCAAATCCTTCTTCTCTATAGGGACCCCTGCCTCGATCCACCTCGGGGTGGTATCGGAAATCAATGGAGCCAACCAGCCCTTCAAGTCATCTAAGGACTGAGCGACAGGTAATCCATCATAAGTATGTGTAGAATGCAGAGCTCTACCTAATACGGTGTTAATGTGCTCACTATTGCATCCGACTTCCTTTCCTTGGACCATGACCGACTTCACCGGTCTGAATTCCCTTGCCATCTTCTTGCTTTTCGGAACTAGGTTACCATAAGCTGTGTAGAATTCACAGATCCATGAAGGAATGTAGGGGCCTCGGGGCCTGGTGAACTGCTCGAATATGTGGAAATGGAGGATGTCCCTCACATTTGAGTACTTGCCCTCCAGGACTTCTGTCGAGAGCAACTTCTCCTTGAGGATGGTTCGCAAACCATCACATTTCAATCTATTCAACAGCTTGGGGGGAGTGACTACTTGAGGCACATGAGCCACATGGCCTGTCAGAGCTGGCACTGAGTTTATTGGTGTAGGAGCTGGAGGGGCTCTGGCTGAGTCAGGGTGAGATCTAGTTCAGATCTCATCCCTCTGGGACTACAAAGGCTGGTCATCCTCAGGCTCAGATAAAGTAGCCTGGGAACCAGTAGTCACCCTGTCAGATTTGGGCCTCTTGCCCCTGCTATGACCTCCCATTGGAGGTTCTTGCCTTCCTATTTTTTTGGAGGATTTGATCCCCCTTCGTTGATTGTGATACCCCGTACTCTTTTTCGGGGTGGCATGTCAATGTTGGTCCTGACCATGTCTGCAAAACATCGGGAATAAGTTAGAAATATTTCAATCAACAGCATAGAAAAATAATTGCATACACTCACCGAACAGGTTGGCGAGTCGCCAAATCACTTTGGCGAGCTAGATCGGGCTCGCCGAAAGGATTGGCTAAAAATTCTCAGAAAAATTTGACAAGTCGGTGATAGGAAGGCCTTTCAGTGAATCGCTGACATCATTCGGCGAGCAAGGATTAGCCCATCGAAAGTTACGGTGCAATTTAAGCTACAGGGGTGTAGACAAATGGCGAACAAGAGGACTTTTGGTGAGTCACCGAGTGCCTTCGGCGACCTTAAGCATCTCGCTGAAAGTTACAGAGCCAAACTTCAAGTATAGTATGAAATTAAAGGCAAGATGTGGAACTTCGGCGAACCACCGAGTGGTTCAGCGAGCTCGACCCAGCTCGCCAACTAACCCAACGTGCCACTTTCAACCCAACTTCTTGAATTCAACCCCGCAACCCCCAAAAACAAAATCAAAGCATGCACTAATCAAATTAAACTAATACCCATAACACCCATTACCCCAGGATACTTAGACTTCTCCCGGTTTTGCCAAATTTGGCCATTTGACGGCTTTTGCCTTTAAGAATGACATCACCCACTCTATCATTGGGGAAGTTACATCATTTGGCACAACTATGAGTTTCTTAGACTTCACCTGACTAGACCCAACAACACGCAAGCACAACCCCACAAAATTTCACCAATTTTAAGGCACAAAACTACGGGATTTCAACAATATAAACATTACAGGCAAGGTTATCAAATTCAAACAGTCATTCAAACAAATTAACACTATCAGAGAGGCCCATCACACGACAACAAGATAAGATCATTGCAAATGAATACAAAATTCTAAAAATAAACTCGAGGTTCGAAAAACCAATCTTTGATGCTGATTAAATAAAGACTGAAATGTTAGGCGGTAAAGTAATCCCAATCCGAGCACAAATTAATGACTAAAATACTCTAAAAATGCAAAAATATAGAAACTATAGTGTGGGTGTGAGTTTGTGAAGATTGAAAGTGAGGGAAAGTGAAGAGTTTGAAAGTTTAAACCTTTGGCCTTATAAAAATCGTCCAGTTCTCGCCCATTCGGCGACATTAGTCGTGCTCGCCGGCCCACTCGGCGACACGCCGAGTGGTCACTAACCTCACCGAGTTTTACAGTACCCTTGAATGTTGTTCCGAAGAGTCATCATCTTCGAGGGAGGGAAAAATCGCACTTGAAATGCAGTAACCAACTCCTCCCACAAAGTGATTGATTCACGTGGCAATTTAGCCAGCCACTTGCACGCCTCTCCCATCAAAGAGAACGAGAACAACCTCACCCAGATCGACTCTTGGGAGATATTCTTGAAGGAGAACGATCCACATACATCCACAAAATTTCTAATATGCTCATGGGGATCCTTATGAGACAAACCACTGAAAAGCCCCTTTAGTTGCAAGAGTTGCAACATAGTACTCGTGATGTGGAACATCGAATTCCCTTCGGCTGGAGGCAAGCGAATGGCACCAATACCACCCATAAGATGGGGTGATTAGCATTAGGCTCGTTGATATCGTTGAGGTTTCTGATGTCATCTTGATGGCCTACTTGGCTGCCATTGCTGCCGTTCACACTCATACTTCTTGTTTCAATACACAAACAAGCAAAACAAAACTAAAATTAAGTAAGTATAACTATAACTAACAAGAACAAAATCTAACTTAACTAAGAATTCTCAATTAACACCACTCCCCGGCAGCGGCGCCATTTTATTTCACGTATCAGGACACTTCATCCAATACTAAGTGCTAATGATTGTAAAGTAGTAATATAACCTAACTAAGTGAGTTGGGGTCGAGTCCCAAGGGAGTGGTTTATAATTGAGAATCAATAGGCAAGTAAGGATATGCTCAAGTCAATCATAGCTAAAAACATTTACGAGTAAAAGCATGGTTCAAATTTGGGGTGACACAAGTGTCAAATATCAGGGGGATTTTTTTCAACTATTAGCTACAACAACAAATAATACGAAAATAACGAGTATAAAGATAGGTTCTTGGGATGTGATTGGATTATGGGATAAAGCAGACAATTGGGTAATTGTAATTAATATAGAATAACTGTAAATTAGTGAATAAGCTAGACTTTAATGGGGGTAAACTTTCTCTCGAACAATTTACACCGAATCAAATTGGTTTCTCTCGAACACCAATAAGCAACAATTAAGAATAGCCTTCGCTTTGGTCCATTCACTCTCTCGAGCTGAATGAGTGGAAAAGGGTTTAGGGTTCACTCTCTCGGGCTGAACCCATGACAACACAATACCCACAGACCATCGATTCAACAATTTTGGTTTTAAAACCTCTCTCTCGAGCAAGCAAAAAACATGAAATTAGGATTGTATTTACAACTACAACCCATTAATTTCAACCATAATTACTGAACGAAATCACTTATAAACAACATTTACACTATCAATTAACAATACCCAGCAGCTAAATCAACCCATAATCACATAATCACACCCCAAGAATTGGGGTTTTAGCTAGACATCATAAAAAGGTAAAAATTGTTACCAAGTTGTCTTTCCATCAACAGGGTAGGATTTATATAGTCTTTACAAAGGTCTAAGATGAAGAATCTTCAACACCCACTTCCAATTTCTCAGAAATGGAAATATTCAAAGCTAAGGAAATATTGTCTCTAAACTCAGTTCTATGCTCTCAACTTGAAAACTGAACAAAAATGAAAACTATAGAATGTTAGATACTAAACTAATAATTTAAAAACGTATTTATAGTGGCCCAAAAATGTGCTGCGAAGGACCATTTGGCGCAATAAGTCGGGATCACCGATCCACTCGGCGATCCGCCCTTTGGTCAATTCCATCTCCTTTTTGCTTTGGTCTTCCACATCTTCAAGTTCTGAAACTTTGGGCGATATGGTACTGCATCGCGGAACAGTTTGGTGACTCGCCGACTGCTCCTTTCTATCGCCGACTTGATTTTCTCCTTCAGGGCTTGGCACACTGGAACATTAGGCAAGACCATGGCCGTTCGGCGACTCGTCCAATGGGTTAGGCGATCCTCAGGCCTTCTTTTCTTCGTTCTTTCAGCTTCCTTGTTTCTTTTTGCTCAATAGTGTCCATGCTTTGCTCCTCAAGCCAAATACCTAAAATTTAAGGATTTACATCAATTATTGGCACAAAATATGCATTTCAGGACACTAAATCTATTAAAATAAAGCCCTAAATGAGTTCAAATCGTGGAATCATCACCAAGCGTACCCTTGGCCTGAATCACTACTCAACGAAAGACTTACTCAATAATATATGAACTCATAAGTAAAGTGTAACACCCCGACTCTTCCAAAACGTCTAAATTAACTCGTACCTTCGTGGAAAGACAAAGAGGGTGAGTAATAAATTAAAAAGGATGTGGTATGTCATATTTTAAGTGTTTAAGGGTTTTATCTCATGTTTTGAAGTTACGTAAGTGGCAAAATAAAAGTTGGCGAAAGTTATCGTAAGTTCCTTTTTAAAGATTTCTTTGAAATTTGGGTCAAATGTATTGGATGTTTTCTCCCAATATATAAAGAGTTAGAAGGCCTATTACCCATTAAATCGAAGGCCTACGAGTCTAGTTTTCAATGCACAAAACCCCGTATCAAACGGACATCCGAGTAAAAAGTTATGAGGGTTTTACTAGGGACTGCCAGGGCAGAATCCGGGTCGGATCCGGGTCGGGTAAAGAAATATGGTATGTCGGCTA